>APFE030077217.1:60030-95074 GCA_000404065.3 Pinus taeda
GAGAGAGGGAAGAATATTTACTGCACTAGATGCATTGATTTCAGTGTAGATGTTGATTCCTAATAATATTTGGTTGCTTGCACTAGATGCACTGATTTTAATGTAGATGATTTATAATCCTATTTTATTGCTTGCACTAAATGCATTGATTTTAGTGTAGATGGTGATTTCTAATCCTATTTGATTGCTTGCAGTAGATGCATTGATTCAACGTAGATGTTGGTTTATAATCCTATTTTCTTACCTACACTAGATGCATTGATTTAAGTGTAGATGTTGGTTTATAAACCTATTTGCTTACTTGCACTAGATGCATTGATTTGAGTGTAAATGTTGATTTCTAATCGTATTTGATTGCTTGCATTAGATGCATTGATTTCAGTGTAAATGTTGTTTTCTAACCTTATTTGATTTCTTCCATTAGATGCATTGATTTCAATGTAGATGTTGATTTCTGATTTGATGTAATTGGATGTATGATGGTACATTAATTTTAAAGTGATTGGATTAATATTGTGCATTGATTTCAGTATAAGAATAAAAAATTATTGACAATGTACATTTATTTTTGTGTTATAGTAATTAAACCTATTAATATTGGAGAGAAAGAGAGACAAGGTATGTTGTTTACTACAATATCTCGAGCTAAAGATTTAAATGGTTTACGATTTAACCTGCCATTTTCATATAATCGATATGAAAAGACGACAAAAGTAACAAGGGTGACAATAAGAATAGTAGAAGAAAATAATTTGAGATTAATCACAATGAAAGACTATTTGTAATTTACTATATTCCTATTATTCACATTTTCTATCATTCAACACTATGACATTGCAATTTTACATTCAAAATTTTTATTTCATCATTTTTCATCATTAAAGTTATTCACAATATTTATCATCTGAACAAACTAAGGTAAATAAGAAAAAATAAAATTAAAATGACTAGATTAATGTAAGACATATTTAGCATATTTAAAATGATTATATTTAATATTAGATGATTTTACATATTATCGATAAAATCAATCATTTGTTTGGTAGATTTTCTTTGGCCGCATACGACTCAAACCATAATAGATCCATCTTAAATCTCGATCTATCAAGTCCCAAGAGAGATCAAATTTGTGGAGATACAAACTTTTCCTCAAATTTTACACTCAAAAAAAAAGTTTACACCTCAAGAAATTTGATCTCTCTAATCACTTGATAAATCCAAATTTAAAATAAATCTAAACTAATTTTTAAATAAAAATTTAACCCTTAAATAAAAATTGAATATCACATCATTCAACCCAAAATTTTCCCATCACACTACTTAAAACAATAAAGAAGTCATGAACGAACTATGACATAACAACGGTTGAGAAAATATTGATTGAGATGGCCGAAAACTATTGCGAAATTGAAAATGGGTTTCACGTCGCATTTTCACCTATTTTCAAACACTTCGGGTCGCCCTTGAAATAATTTCCAAGGATTTGATTGTTTTGGAATATTATTTCCATCATGTACTATCAAATAGTTTCTCTATGTTATACGTAAAATACCAATCAATTTCATATAATGTTATCTTCATCATTAAAAATAAAATTATGATACCAAAGGAATACCTTTTTCTGATAAACGTGAAAATGTATATATGTAGCCATCATACTTTTTTAAATTAATTTCATTTCAATTAAAGAATATTACTTTCTTTCTATACATAAATACAATCATGTAAATTATTTTATTGTAAATTGCTTAGAAGTTACAATGATAAATTCAATAAAATTTCTCAATATATAACCCTACACATATATTTAATATATAATTATTTTTATTACTCTTATTTTTGAACATTCATATAATTTTTTTTGAGCTTAAAGGTTTATAAACCATTATATATATAAATTTATTTTATTATATGCATGTATGTGTATGTTTATTTTGGAATAAAGATTTTATTTTTTTATTTTTTCATTTTCGTAATAACAAATATGATATAGACGAGTGAGATTTAACAAAAAGATATATTCTTCATTGTTTTTATACATAAAAAAAATGAGATTAAACTCTAACCTCAATATTGATAGTTAACCATTTTTCCTTTATTATTTTATATCATTTATTTTGATATAACATATGGGCTTCATAGCCATTGCTGTAAAAAAATTAAGATAAAAAAGTAGAATTAGAGTCTAAAGAACCATTGTTGTGAAAAAGTAAGATTAAATAAAGTTCACATGATTGTATAAAAATACAATTTAACTTCAGTGGTATTGCTTAACGGAAGTTAATCCACCATTTAACTTATATGAGTGTCCTATTTTCATATTTTATAATTTTTAAAATTTAAATATTACCACCAAAATCACTATTTCAAGAACCTTGTTAAAAATTACTAATTGTTAAAATGCCATCATTAAAATGTTATGCCACATTTATGTTAAAATGTTAAAATATCTTAAAAGATACTATATAGCTATTTTTTATTTTTTTGAAATTAATAATGTATAGAGAAAAATACTTTGATTTTGGATAAATGATTTTAAGATTTAAATGAAAAATGGTAAATCTTTAGGAAAAAAAAATGAAAAATTTACACAGTGAAATTTATTAATTCCATAAAAATTTAGAAGTAAAAACAGACACCATATCACAATACATGTTATTTTTTATTACCTAATACCATTGGGAAATTGAGAATTACAATGACGTGTGATAATTTCAACAAACTTCTATAGCATTAGCAACATGAAAGGAAACAAAAACTAAAGATAAGCTCAATGTCAAATGAGATGATCATGTAGAAGTCTTAATAAAGAGGGAACAAAATTACTCTACTTATTAGTCACTCCTTCGTGGGGAACTATCGCATTTGCTTAGCAGTCAAGTTGCGTTGACTGTGCATTGTTTGGCTATGTTTTTCGAATTTTAAAAAAAAAATCGAGAAAATGTTTAATATTTCTATTTTTGCATAAATTAAAAAATAATTTTCGAATTTTAAGTAAATGTTGTTTCTAATTTCCAATTGGTTGAGGAAGCTTTGATGGGACATAATTCCCTTGGTGGAGGGCGTTTTATTTTGTTTTTTTCCAATGTCTCACAATTCATTTTAAAATTAAAATTAAAGTAATTTTGTGAGCGTCCACTACATTGGTGAGTGCTTTGACACTACCATTGTTATGTTAACACTTTTATCAATGATGAGAGTATTGATGTGATTGAATACAATGTTATGTTAGTGCTTTGTTCAATGATATGCGAATTTATGTGGTTGTAATTTATGTGGTTGCAGGTTGTTTGCATGGAGCATGGGGGCGGCGCTGAACAAAGATAGAATTAATATTATTATCTTTTCTTGTGCGAAGGACAAAGTATGTGCAAGAGAACTGGGGTCCTTTGCATAGTGAGTGTTGATACTGATAAATGATGCGGTAATTGGTACAGTTTTTTTGTAAGAAAATTTTACAGTGTGGAGGACGAAGTAATTGTGGGAGAACTAGGGTGTTTTTAATAGATAGGGGTGCTTTAACACTCATATGGGTGCAAAGGGGAATAGTATTTTAGTGATCTAGTTAGTGATGCAAGAATTGATCCAGTTGTAGGCTTTTGCATAGTGTTGAAGAAATTTGCAATTAATATTATTAAGGAGTATGTGCGGGAGAAAGATGAGCCTATGTATTGCGACAATAATGTTGCAACTCCAAGGGCTACCAACTTTACTTATCAACCTGGGGTTCGTACAAACTTGGAGGTGACAGTGCTATATGCACAAGTAGAAGTGAAGGCCTTGCCTGTTGTCACTATTTATCTAGCAAGAGACACCAAGGGTTCCAAGCCAAACTTCTATAGGGTCAAAAGAAGCTTAATTATTTGATGGAAGGAGAGGAAACGTATTCTAAGAGAGAGCTACTCTACTGTAGTAATGAAGAAAAGAATATGAAATGCTAAACTTACACCATAACCTAATGAACCAATTAAACAACTGTGCTAAGCATAATTGCTAAATTAACACTAACATAATGTTAATTATCTAAGTTGCAAAAGTAAAGAGCATCAAAATCAGACTAAAGTGTAACAAAGAAACTAAGGCTAAATCAGGTTTTAAGCAGAAAAAGAAATCAGAGGTCAAAATCAGTGAAAGGAGGACGTGAGGGAGAAACATTGATAAGAACTGTTGGATCAGTCAGGTGAAAGGTAAATGAACGACAAATATTGGATCGAAGGAGGTTACATAGATAGATGGGCGAATAGGGTTAACTAACAGGATGAATGGTGGAGATCTTATCGCGAAGGCTTAAGTGAATGTATGGATGAACAAGTGAACAAAGTAGATGAATGATGGAGATCGTGTCGCCATGGATTAGGTGAGTGGATGGATAAACGATGTTAATAGGAGATGAATGGCCAAGATCTAATCGCATGGGTGAAGTTAAGAGATAGACGGACAAGGCTAACAAGAGCGATAAACGGCTAAGATCTTATCACGCAGGTGAAGTCAAGAGATGGACAGACTAGGCTAATAGAAGCAATGAACGGCTAAGATCTTATCGTGCAAGTGAAGTCAAGAGATGGACGATACAGATCATATCGTGCAGAAAAGAAATGTATGGAAATGAGGGTGTGGGCTTCTAAGGCGGTAAGTAGTTTCTCGCGCGCCCTTTAAGTTGTAAGCAGTGTTTGGAAATTTCACAAAATTAGCCTTACTGCATGACACATAGCACGAGAAAACCACTTTTCTCACATGCTCTCGGGTGGATAGTGTTCGTGCACTAATCCGCGCGAGATTGCACGATAGTCGTTGGATCAGGCGGGGTTGATCAACGGTGGAGATCGGCCAAGCTAGTTGGTGATCGGGTGAAGTGACAACTGTCAGATCAGGCAAGGTAGATTGACGGTGGGGGTTTAAAGCGCTTAAAGGTGTGGAGGTGACGCGATGGACGTTGGATTAGGCGAGGCAGATTGACAATGTGGTATTAAAGTTCATAAAGTGAGTGGTAAACTCCACGTCAGGCAGCAGTTGGAGAAAATAGTGAATCAGATGGTGATTGTGAAGGTTTGTTGGTGATCGGACGACGATGAAGCGATGTATGAGGAAAGTGCTGGAGGTGGTTTCAAATGAAAATGATAGAGAGAACCAGTGCGGGTGAACAAACAACTGCTTTAAATAGCGAACTCCATAACCCATGTGAGAACGAGAGACTTGTGTTTTTGGGGCTGCTGAAGGGTCTCTACGTCAAGTCATGGTTCCAGAAGGAGAAGATGAGCCCAAGACACCTATGCACAACCTAATAGTAATATTTTCCTCTAACTATCTTATGAATTAAAAAAACACAAATGGAAGTAAACTTAAAGCCAATGCAGCTATTGAAGAAAATGAGCAGAAATAGGAAGTTATTCAAACAAATGAACAAACATAGAAAGCTACTTAAACAAATGAATCGGAACCAGGAAACTACTTGAGCAAATGAATCAGCAAACCATGAAACTGCTTCAACAAATAAACAAAATAGAACTCTTATGCTAGTAGATATGTATAATGAAGAGGATCTTTGGCTGCTTAGGTCTGGCCCTAACTCAAGAGCTTCAGCCCTCAGAGTTAACTCAAAGATGGCTTAAAACATAACTCATTTACATTATGAAAACCATGGATTACAAAACAAACTGTCACAAGTCTTGCAGCTCAAAAACAAAGCAGAGTTTTTACAATAGAAGTCTACATCCTAATGAGGTCCTAAGCATCTCTACTTATACATCTGATAAACCAGTTTCTGTCACTTTCACTTTCTCGACTGCCTTCTAGTCTTCAAAGTGATGGTTGTTTTCATTTTGATGATGGAGGAATATTCGAATGGAGGGGTAGTAAATGAGGAGGATTTACCTCCTATAATTACTCTCCCTTGTCCCATTCGAGTTTTTACCAAGGTCTTTGCCATAGTTCCTTGATTTTATTCTTTATGCCTGCATTTTCCTTGCTTTTAACCTTTATTCCTGCATTACATGCACTTTAGACCACAAAGAAAAATATCCAACTCTAACTCATCTCATAAACAAAATATAATCAAAACTATGCAATAATTTGTGATAATAGTTGGTTTGACTAAGCTAGGAGGTGAGTTAAAGACAATTAAGGCCCGTATAATTACTCAATGATGAGGATCAACATCACCCCCCTACTGAAAGTGTTGCTCATCCTCTGAGCAACTTAATCAATGTCCATCTTCTTCATGGCTCTAGTATCCTCTCTAACATCCCATGCTTCTGTTGTGGTCTCTTTTTCTTGTTCATAGAAGACTGCTTTCCTTTCTACTTCTTCCCAATGCCTCTTTTCCTCTTCTTCTTCTCTCCCTTCTATCATCCCTAAGAGTAGTGGTGGACTGAGTTTTAGGCCTATCCAATTGACCTTCAACCTTTGCATTGATTTCTTATACATAAGTGTCCTGTTGAGTGCATCTCTCAACGTTTGAGGGGAGTGATATTCTCTCATCTTCAAGTTGTGTGGTAGCGTGTTCCATCTCCTTTAGCAGGCCTGCATCTTATCATCTCTTAGCAATCTAAACATATCCTCAAAATGTGAAATTGCTTGCTCTTGGGAAGCAAGATATCTAAGTGCCCGCTAAGGATCATTTGCAATTAGATTATGGGTGTTGATTAGGGCCATGGGGTTTGATTGTCTAGCTTTGATGAAAAGAGGTTCATTGATGATTCCAAATGCATTAATTGTAGATCTCCTAGCTCTGCATTATGATCCCAGATATTCATGTTTGTGGGGGCCATGTTGTGCAAGTAAAACTCAGCCATTTTGGCCCTATCCTCTAGTGCACTTTGATCATGAATATCAATAAACTGTCTGCAGTCCCAAAATGGCATGATGCCCCTTTATGCTAGTGTTTTAATCTAAAATTGCAGCCATTTTTTTTCTAAGGTAAGGAGTATAGGATTTATCTGGCATCCTACACTGGATGTCCTCCAATGAGAGGCTGGCCATATATGCTAGTTGGTCTTTATTTTCATGCAGTTGTCCTCTATGTTTTTCTTATCTTCTTCCTTTTACTGTTCTTTCACATCTCCATCAGTTTCTCCCTTTTTTTTCTCCTCTTGTTTCAACATCATCCTCCTTGTCTTCTTTCTGCATGTTCCTATGTATTAGTTTCTTCTTCACCCATCTCATCCCCATCTAGCTTTGTATCTTCTTCTTCTTGTTTGTCCTCCTCCTCATTGACAGAAGTACTAACATCATAGGTGAGGGTTTTGATTTCATCCTCTGCTGGTAAGTTTCTAAAGACTAGCCATTTTATAAGGATCCTAAGGCTTTGGAGGGCATCCTTAATGAGGATCCTGATCAACCCATGGTGAACTAACTACTGGGAATTTCCTTCCTTTACTTTATTGCTCGAGTCTATGAGTGATTGCATCAAGAAATAGGGTATTTTGAGTCTTTGGTGAACTGGTGTTTCTACCCCAAATCTTAATTCTTCAAGCATTCTCAAATGGTTGCCATAACAATATTGTATCTATGGACTCTTGCGTTCCATTTTGACTTATTAAAGAATTTCCTTTTTGCCACATTTTCACTTATAAACCAACTACCTCTTAACCTTTACAAATTTTGATCAAATGATGCATATGAGTGAGTGAGTAGGATACTTACCTATGGTCTTGATGCCATGCTACAATTGTCAAAGAATAGAGGTGTTGTTGATGGTTATTCTTCTTCCTCCTCTGCTGCCTGATGATGGTTTATTAGCTTTTGCAGGTGTCTATGACTGAATATTTGATGATGTTGTTGCTGCTATGGAGCTCTTGAATCTGATGATGTTACTGCTATCGAGCTCTTGGATTTGATGTTGTTGTTTTTGTGGAGCTCTTGTATTTGATGCTATTGCTGTTGTCGAGCTCCTAGATTACCACTTGGCAATGTTTGGTGTCTCCCTTATAATTTCTTGATCATGTTGCTGGTTGGTGCTATGAGGATGTTGTAATGAATGGACATAGGGAGTAGGAGTGTATGTCGATGCATGGTTGATGGTAATGGTTGAGGTGATTCTATTAGAAAACACAATCGTCACCTGAATTGAAGCAATGAAGTGAAAAGCAATAGAATTGATGGATGGATCCATGGTAAGGAGTGGAGGAGATGAATATATGTGAGGCAAGGTTCCCTTTGGATCTTCTCTTTGTCCCCTAATTGTCTTTCTCACCCATCTGCAAAGAACAATTATGTTTTTTTTTTTCTTTTATTATTATTATTATTTTTTGAAAAACGCCGAGGCTACCGCAGAGAGGTTTTCACCCTAGATATTTGCCTTGGGCACCTCAAGGAAGGTTTTCACCCAGGGATCTTCTTATTCCCCCTTTTTCTTTTTTTCTACCCTACCCTACTTGAAAAACAAAATAACTTTCAAGTATAAGAATACTTCCAATGGACCCAGGTGCACATCAAGATGTCAGACAATATGATGTGGAGGTTTGAAATGTATGCTTTGACATGTACCTTGATTTCAGAGCCCAAATAATTTTATTTTGAAAAGATCAAGCATATTTGAGGAAGAGAGTGATGCTAAAACTTAGTGACTATCTGGAACCATATTTCAATGTAGTTGTAATATCCTTGGTCCGTTTGCTGATTTGGATCATCTTAGATGTTTCCTTCTTTCATGACCTTCAAATCTTCCTCTTTTTGCTAAGTGTTCTTTTGAAAATATGGAGGATTTGATGGTAACCATAAGGGAGCTTTCTCAATCTCTGATTTTGATGTCTTCTCTTCATCAAACGCAGCCCATGGTTCTTTAATATTCTCTTTTGAATCTTCTTCTTATGTCCCTTCAATGGTATCAGGAGAATCTCTTTTTTGCAATACTCTTCCTGAGCTATGGTGAATACCATTGTCCTCAAGAGGATACGTTTGGAAGTGTCGTATCTCAGCATTGTAAGTGGGATGAGCTACTTCAATGTGTGGGTTTCGAAATGGTGGTACATGTAGTTGAGTAGGAGTGTATATTTGAGATGGATGTGGATGGTGTTGTGGTTGTGGTGGAGGTGAATGGTAAAGATAACATGGATTTTGGTATGGAGAATATTGAGGAAAATAATGAGGATATTGAGGATACTGTGGATGGCTCCCATAAGTTCCTTGCCAACCTTGTTGCCAAGATTGGTTTAGAGGTTGTGATGGCCAATGTTGTCAAGGAAAAGGTGCATTCCGACTACTTGGAGGTGGATGTGCATAAGCATGAAATTCTAAATTAGGCTCTTGCATCATATCAGGTTGAATAAGTTGCCATGGTCCTCTTGGAGCTACATAACATTGTTGCATTGGAAATGGACTTGGTCCATTGTCCTGCTGGTGGACTTTCTTCAACCTTGGTAATGATGGACAATGTCTAACATCTTGTGATTCTGCAACACAAATATCATCATTTTCTTTTCCTTCATCTTGCATTCTTAACATTTCTACTTGTTTTGTTAGATTGCTAAGAATTTCTGCTTTAAAATCATCAAACAAATTTACAAGTTTAGCTTGACTTATTGATCTTGATGCTGATTTACCTACTCTTGCTTTTCCTCTTGATATGTGTTTGCATGTTTCACATATTTCCTCAAATGATAATTGGTATACACCACCTTTACTCATGATATTAAGGAGATCAATCCATTCATCCCTAATTGTTCTAAGTAAGAGGGTTTTTAGTGTGTCAGATCCTAAACAATGTAGTTTTTCCCTCTTAACATTGTGCACGAACCTCTCTATTAGATCCTCTAGAATCTCATCTTCTCTTTGATTCACTCTAAATAATTCTTCTCTAAGATCATGATCTTTATATTTGCCTAGAAACACCTTTTTCATATCATTCCATGATCTTATTGAATTAGTCCCTAAACTCACGAACCATCTAAGAGCTCTATCCTTTAAAGTTGTTGGAAACAATCTCAGGTTTTGAGTTTTTGATAAGTAACCACAAGATCTACAAATAATTTTAAATTCAAAGAGAAAGGTTTCTGGATCCTCTGTCCTTAGACCATGAAATTTTGGAAGAAAAGATGGAGGGATGTTCTTCAAGTGCACACTACCATCAGTATCTTGAATGGGAAATCCAAGAGGATCTTCCTCATTATCATCATCTCCATCCATTTCTTCCACATCCTTTGCCATTTTCTTCTTCTACTTGCAACAGTGAATGGTGATGTGGCTCTTACTGCACCACATGATCAAATGGGGGTGGGTTGGTGATGAGCCCCAAAAATGGATAATTATATGGGCTCATTTAACCTCCTAATTCAACTTAATCCACCATTCTCATTAGTTTATTGCATGTGTTTTATTATATTTATGCTAATAGAGTGAATTGGGTTAGTCATTATGCCAACAAGTCTAATGGGTACTTTGTGCAGTGTTTTGATCAATTTTGAGACAAAATCAAAGGTTTTAATGAGCACTTGGCAGCCAAATTCGTGGAAGAACAAGGGAGAGGATTTTTGGGAAGGTGTCCCCTTCATTTATGGGCCCTTACCTCGAATTATCCACCATCATTTCGGAGTTCAAGGGCCACCAAATCGATTATCATAAGGGCAGCCGAGAAAGTCAAGTAGGACTGTTGTTAACTGCAAGTTTTGGGCAGCCGAGTCCCTAAAGTTTACGAGGACTGTTGGGGTCCTCAATTTGTATAAATAAGAGGGCTTAGGGCCTCATTTTGGGTTAGCTAGTAGTTAGTCACTTTGTAGGCAGAAGTTAGCTAGTTTGTAGTTCGATTTTAATCAATAGATTAGCTTTGCATTTCAGGACAAGCTTTTCCTTGTGGACAGTTTTTGGAATGCCACTATTCTTTTGATCAATAAAGATGAATCCAACTTTGCACCAGCTCTAATCTCTCTTAGGAGGCTGTAGCTCTTGGGGTTGGTCCCATATCAAGTACCCAGTACCTCCTTTGTTTACTTTCATGTGTCTTTGTTGCATTCTTAGAATAACATATGCTATTTAGATTTAAATCTTGTTTTGTTATTTAGATTGCTTTTGATGATTAAAGTAGCTTTTCATGTTCATATTTGTTTGATAAGTCAATAACAGGGAAGATCTTCAGAAAAAGGCCATCAAACACCTTGGATCTCACCTCTCCCTCAGTGGAATCATGAGCTGGGACCAAGGCCACTTTGCTGCCAACAAAAACACAGTCTTTGCTTCGCCATGCAACCATTAGTGTTCGATTTTTATTTGCAGAAGTTGGTTACATGTTCAGAGTCTTGATTGATTAGTTTGCATAGCATTTCACATTATTTCATTTCAAATAAACTTCTATTCATTTCCTTTTGTTGTTAGGTCAGATTAGAGTGAAGTAACTAGGTCATAGGGTTTATAAGTGTTTGTTTGTTCAGTTTGAAAACCACTTGCAGAGTACTTGTTATCCTTCCTTACCTTCCCATACTCCACCCAACCTACTTGCTTCACCCTTCACTTAGAACCCTTACCTTACATTTGCCTCATTCGCTTACTTTGACATGATTCACATCTTCTTGTGCAACATCGTTTCATCCCTCCTTAAACAAATCTCACCATCTGCGCCACTCCTCGACTCCATCCTCCAAGTCTTGAACTCCCCTACACCCCTATTTCACCTCCATACTTGTTCCTCCACCTTTTTCCCTCCATCCACTCTCCAAAATTCTCTTTTCGGAACATCCTGTAGAAAATTACAGAACATCCTGTAGAAATTCCGAAACATCATGTAGAACCCCTGCAAACTTCCTGTAGAAGCTCACGAAAGTGATTTCTTGAGATCCGATCACTGGGAAACTCTCAGGAAGAGTGGTAGGGACCCCTTAGGACCTCTTCTGACCTTTCCAACCTCCTGCAAGCATTTTCTCCCACCGATACACCTCTGCACAGTCAAAAACAGTGAAAGCACATGCATGGTAAATCTGACAACTTAATAAAAAATACAAAAAGATGTTTTCTTCAGATAGAAGTAGTTTAGACACATGTATTTTAACTTCCTAGAAGTAATGGCATCTCTTTCAGTAGCTTGCATCTTTTTTTTGCATCAGTAGGGCTAGCTGGTAAAATTAGGGTTTGCTAGGGTTTGCATTTCCTTTCCGTTTTTCACTTCTTTCTGCAAGTAGATTAGTCTCCTTTGAGTTAGCTTTCATCCATCAATTAAAAAGCTTCTTCTAAGAGCTTATAGAAGTTGGCTTAAGCTCCTAGCGGACTTGTACCAGCTGACCAAGTGACAGTTGTGGCAAGAGCTAGTACTTGTGCATACAGCACTGTCGCTTCCAAGTTTGTTACGAACTACCGGGTTGATAAAATTAAAGAAGGGAGTCCTGGGAGTTGCAACATTATTGTTGCAATACTGGGGCTCACCATCTTTTTGACGTCATTGACGGGGAAGCGTTAGAGTATTGGTGATTGCTACTATTCTTCTATTTTCTACTACAACCTTCTGCTAAATAGTTTATTTTATTTCCATTCTGCAATTTCATTTCCGCAAAAGTAGATTAGGCATTTCCTGCTTTCATAGATTAGAATTTCAATTCTGCAAGTGTAGACTAGCATTTCATTCCTGCAATTTCATTTGAGCAAAATAGATTAGTCATTTCCTGCTTTCATTTCAATTCCGCATTTTCATTTCAGCAAGATATTTAGTTGCAGTTAAATCTATTTTAGTTTTGTAGGTACAAGCAGAAAAAAAAGAAGCAAAAATCAACAAAAAAAAAAAGATTTCCTTTCTTGCCTTGTAGGAGTAGAGATAAGTCAGAAAAATGATTGCACAACACCCCCACTGCATCACACAGCCAACCTTCTCTCTTCTTCGATGGTTGTGATTAAAGAACCCTTAGGTGGACAGGAAGACATTTGACGAACCTCAAGGGAAGAAGAAGAAAACATTCCTCTGGAGCATATGGCTACAAGCAGAAATGTTGGGAGCAGTACCTTGTCCAAAGACGAATTTGCAAACCAGATGGAAGATTTCAAGAGTGATTTGAGGCAATTTCTTACTATGCAACTGGATACCTTACAGATCCAAAGGAAGCAAGAGGAAGCCAAGAGGGCTTTGGCCATCTTTTGTCCAAGGTGCACTAGAAAGCATCCTAGGCATGAATGTCCATTGCACTCCATAGAAGTGTGTTTTGTCTGTGAAGAATACCATCCTACGAATCAGTGCCCTTCCTTGACTAGACTTAAAGCTGCATATCAGAGAGCCAAAGGAGTCACTGAACCACTCTATTATCTGAATCAAAGGAGGCCACATGGACCCATAATCTACCAACAGGGAATGTAAGGGACATCTGAGACCTATTATGACCCCTATTTAGCCACTTCCATGCCTTCTTGGGGTCCCCCTATTCATCCTTCCTGGTTCACACCTCCTCCTTGCTCCTTCACAGATCCATATTATGCTCCTCCAGTTGCTCATTCATTTCACTCTTATGGTTAGCCACAACCTTAGTGGAATGAACCTCATCAGGGGTGGAGGCCCCTGTACAACTCTCCTCCTGCTCATTTGCCTCCACCACCTGCCCAACCACAAACCCATCCACATCCATCTCAAAAAAACACCTCCACTCAACCACCCATACCACCATTCCCAAAACCATACAATGGAGTAGCTCAATCTAATTGCAAAACTGAGGCACACCATGTCCAAATGACTCCTCTTAAGCTCAATGATCTTCACCAAAGCTCAGGAAGAGTGTTGCAAAACAGAGATTATATTGACAACATTGAAGGACTAAAGGAAAAAAAAGGAAAGAAAAGATCAAAGAACCATGGGCTGCACTTGATGAAGAAAAGAGATCAAAATCAGAGATTGAGAAAGCTCCCTCATGGTTACCATCAAATCCTCCATGTATTCAAGAAAAAGATCAGCAAAAAGAGGAAGATGAGAAAGTCATGATAGAAGAAGATATGAAGAATGATCCAGATGAGGAAAAGGACCGAGGATATTAGAGCTATATTGAGATATGGTTTTAGACGGTCATTAAGTTGCAGCAGTACTCTCTTCCTTAGATATGCTTGATCCCTTCAAAGTCAAATCATTTGGTCTCTGAAGTCTAGATAGTTGTCAAAGCATGCATTTCAAGCCTCCACATCATTTTGTCTCTAATCTCGATGTGCACATGGCTCCATTGGAAGTATTTTTATACTTGAGAACGATTTTGTTTTTCAAGTAGGGTAGGGTAAAAAAAAAAGAGAGAGAGAAAAATGAAAATGAGAAGAAAATAAAAATTTAAGGTGAAAACCTCTTCGGAGGCGCCTAAGATTGGCTCATTGATTGAAAACCTCCATGAGGCGGTCAATGGGTTGGGAAAAAAGAGAAAAGAAAAAAAAAGAATAAGATCCTTGGGTGAAAACCTCCCTTGGAGGCGCCTAGGGCAGGCAATTAGGGTGAAAACCTCCATGATGCACCCTAGTTGTTTTCAAAAAAAAGAGAAAAAAAAAGAAAAAGTAAACCTAATTTCCATTGAATAATTGCAGGTTGCAAGACGGACATTGCAGGTCAGGAGGATCACTCAAAACAAAGACAGAGGAAGTTCTTGGCTTTCTACAAGAAGCTACAGGCGTTTCTACAGGAAGTTCTGTATTTCTACAGGAAACATCCTGTAGAACCTTCAAGCGAGCCAAATTCGATTTTGGAAGGGAATCTAAAGCTTGGAATCTATTGGTTAGGCCTGCAAGCATCCATGTTTCCATTCCTCACCCTTTTCCATCATTTTTTCCACCTCATTGTGCTTCTTTTATGAAAACTGTGTTTTCTACAGGAAGTTCTATGTCTTCTATAGGAAGCTTACAAAAAAGCCAAATTGATCTCTGAAGAGGAACCGAAGGCTGGGAATATGTCCATGAGGCCTGCATACATCCATGTTTCCATCCCTCACCTTTCTCCACCATTTTTTCCACCTCATTGTGCTTCTTTTATGAAAACTGTGTTTTCTATAGGAAGTTCCTGTAGAAATTACAAGAAGCTAAAAATGGATTGCAAAAAGGTAGTTTGGCGAACATGATAGCTTCCTCAAGAGTTCAAAAGTCCTCCTGCAATTTTCAGACTCCTCCTCCATCATCTCCATGCCTGCATCACAGCCCAAGCTCAGTTTTTTTTTCCATGCAAGAACTTGCAAAATGCTTTGAAGAAAACAATACATAGAACAGAATTTGTTTTTTCCATAACTCGAAAACCGTGCATCCATTTACAAAACCGTTCTACACAGAGTTGTATAGGGATGATGGCAACATGCTCGAGCAATTTCAGCCAATTCCGGTGCACAGTTTGCAAGAAATCAGCCTCCATCACCTTCAACCATTTTTGCATTTTCTCCATATCCGTGCATCCGTTTCAAAACCTGTTTCATGGGGAGATGCATATGGGTGATAGTAACCTACCCAAGCATTTTCAGCCAATTCCGATGCACGGTTTCCGAGAAATTGATCTCTGTAATATTCATCCATTTCCCGTTTTCCTTGAAATTTGTGCATCCATTGATTGCGATTCTGCTATGGGAGGTGCATAATGATGATAGGAACATACTCAGCAAGTTTCAGATCGATCCGATCTATCGTTCGAGAGCAATGACGAAAACAATTTTCGGTCCTGTGAAAATTCAGCAGTAGCAGCTTGAGGGTGCAGATCTGAACGTGAAGCCAGCTCCTACAGCACGGATCCGGCCAGAGGATACCTACACAAGAAAAAATAGCCATGAATCAGCCACCAAGCCACCATGCAACCACAAAAACCAGTGCATGCAGCAAATGAAAGGCCACAACACCTCACAACAACCATTCGACTTCCAGGTACGTGACTAAAACTCGTTCCTCTGATTGCATGAATGTAACTTGAAAACTGCATGAGCAATGAGATGGTTGGGATTAAAAAAATTGGTGGCTAGTTAGCATCCAGTTGAACAACACTCGGTGAGTGAATGAGACAAGTGCGTTCAGCCATCTCAGGAGGAAATCGAGAAATAGGTAATGATGATTGTTTGACCTTCAACGTAATTGATGGAGTGATCACAGATAGGCAACATGATGTTTTGTGACAGAACTGTCATCTGCATGGGCCAGCGCACGTTTTTGCCACCTCATCACAAATCATGCAGCAATCAAAGAAGGCTCGGCTGAAACTCACAAACTGTTGTTCATTTTCACTTACAACATCCTCAACTGAAGTATGCACCAAATGATTAACTAGTCATCCTCCACTGTTTTTCTACCTGTCTTCGAGATTCTGCTGCGTATCAGGCTCGCTCAGAGGTGCAGAGGCACTCTACAAGCGTTTCTACAGGAATTCTTCTACAGGAAACACAAAAAACAACCATGCAGAAAGAAAACCTGGGATTTTCAGCGAAGTTCAAGCTCAAAATGAGGTAGGATCAGGGAAACTTCTTTTTGCATGATTTGTTGGTGCAAAATGGTGAATTGAACACGACATTAATTTGAAAAATGAGAGTAAAAAGACTGCCTGTGCAATGAGAACAGTGGAAGTCTACCTGCATGATTCAATGAGTTTACCCATTCTTTTCTTCTTCTTCCGAAATCTCCTCATCAGTTTTACAAAGAAAAAGAAGAAAATAAAAAATTCCCTTGCAAGGAAGACATGCAGTAGACCAAGATGTGTGTGGAAAAACCCGAATTTACATATCTATCAATGTGTGAGAAAACCAGTGTCCTTATGCTCTGATCTGTGAAAAAATTCTTTCATAAACAGACAGACCAATTCGAGGTGACAGCATTTTTAACACAAGGGAATTACTGCCATTTGATGTTGTAAAGAGCAAACGAAAAATTCCTTCTTGGGTTCAAAAAAGACCGAATTCAGTTGTCCTCTATTTCAGTGATTAACTGTGTTTTTTTCACTTGAGCATTCTCTCTTTTCTTGGTTAAAACACAAACTCAACACCATGCCAACTGAAGAAATTGAGAAGAACATTGATGAGGGAGCACAAGACATTCAAACAGAGGGCAAAACAGAGGAAGAACAGAAGGAAAAAGAGGAATTTGACATGACCGATGAGCATGAGACAGAAAAGAAGACAACATCAAAACCAAAGAGTCGAAAAAAGAAAAACGTTGGGAAGAAAAAAGGCCAAGAAAACCCAAATGCGAGTTTTCACAACCAAGGCAACCACAACACAATTAAAAGGCAAGACACCCCCAGCCAAGCAGACCGAAATAGTGAAGACAGTTTCTACAGGAATCCAGAAAGTTGTTTCTATAGGAAGACAAAACAGACAACACAAGATTTTCTACAGGAAGTCTAGAAACAGAGGAACAAAAAGGGAAAATCGCCTGAGATTTTGGCCAGGGAGGCAGCAGCCATGCTTGCCACCATTAGCACACCTCCAAGACCAAAAAGGAAGGGAAAGAGGCAAACCTCCATGTACTTTAAAGTGAAAAAGGAGCACACAGATAAAAGTGGGCAGACCCAAACCACAGTCAAAGGAGAAAATTGTCATTAAGGACACAAAAGCTAAACAAAAGGAGGAGCATCCTTCAAAGATATCCATCAGCTATGAACAGGGAAGCCCGAAGACATCCATCTAGAGAGAAAGAATGAAAATGTTGGACACAAAGGCCTCTCTACAAGATGCTGAGACAGTTCTACAGGAAGCTAAGAATTCTCTAGGAAAAGGAGCACAGGCAGTGGGAAGAAGTAGGAAGAAAATCATGGTTTCATGACCGAGAAGAGGACATCACTTCAGAAGTTTGGCATGACATGGAGGCCACCAGGGCCATCAAAGATGAAGAGATAGATTGGTTGCTCAGAGGATGAGCAACACTTTCAGTAGGGGGTGATGATGAGCCCCAAAAATGGATAATTATATGGGTTCATTCAACCTCCTAAATCGACTTAATCCACCATTCTCATTAGTTTATTGCATGTTTTTTATTATATTTATGCTAATAGAGTGAATTGGGTTAGTCATTATGCCAACAAGTCTAATGGGTACTTTGTGCAGTGTTTTGATCAATTTTGAGACAAAGTCAATGGTTGAAATGAGCACTTGGCAGCCAAATTCGTGGAGAGTATTTTTAGGAAGGTGTTCCCTTCATTTATGGGCCTTTACCTCGAATTCTCCACCATCAGCTCGGAGTTCAAGGGCCACCAAATCAATTAGCGCAAGGGCAGCCAAGCAAGTCAAGTAGGACTGTTGTTAACTACAAGTTTTGGCAGCCGAGTCCCTAAAGTTTAGGAGGACTGTTGGGGTCCTCAATTTGTATAAATAAGAGGGCTTAGGGCCTCATTTTGGTTAGCCAGTAGTTAGCTGGTAGTTAGTCATTTTGGTTAGCCAGTAGTTAGTCATTTTGTATTCATTTTGTAGTCATTTTGTAGTTCGATTTTTAAGCAGTAGATTAGCTTTGCTTTCAGCACATTTTCAAGTTCTCCTTGTGGACAGTTTTTGGAATGTAACATTTCTTTTGATCAATAAAGATGAATCCAGCTTTGCACCAGCTCTAAATCTCTCTTAGGATGTTGTAGCTCTTGGGGTTGGGCCCATCTCAAGTGCCCAATACCTCCTTTGTTTACTTTCATGTGTCTTTGCTGCATTCTTAGAATAAAATATGTTATTTAGATTTAAATCTTGTTTTGTTATTTAGGTTGTTTTTGATGAGTAAAATAGATTTTCATGCTTAGATTTAGTTGATAGGATGTTAACAGAAAAAGCTTCAAGAAAAGGGCCAACAAACATCTGTGGTTTCACCTCTCCCTCAATGGGATCAGGAGCTGTGACTAGGATGACTTTGCTGCCCACAAAAACACTAATTTTGCTTTGCCATGCAATCACTAGTGTTTGATTTTCATGTGTAGAAGTTGGTTACAAGTTCAGACTTTCATTTGCTTAGTTGCATGAGTTAAAATACATGGTTTCATTGCAGGTCACACTTCTGTTCATTCTCTTTACTAACAGCTAGCAAATTAGGTCAACGTAACTAGGTCTTTGAATTTACAAGTCTTTGTTGGTTCAGATTGGAAAAACGACTTGCAGAGCACCTGTACCACTCATTCATCTGCTTATTCTCCATCAGTGCCATCCACTCCACCCTCTACTTAGAATCCTTACCTCATGTTTTCCACATTTTCTCACATAACCCTAGTTTTTGTGCAATCATTGCCTTAGCCTTCTTCAAGCCAAGTCAGTCTTCTACACCTCTTCACCGATCCACCCACCAGTCCTTAGGCCATTTTTAGACCCCTATCCTACCTCTAGATCCATCCATGCACCTTCCCTCACTCATCCACCTCCTAAAAACTGACTTCCAAACATCTTGTAGAAATTCTGAAGTTTCCTGTAGAAATCCTGGAACATCCTGTAGAACCCCTACAAACTTCCTGTAGAAGCTCACAAGTGAGGTTTCCTGATAGCCAAACCTTGTGAAGCTCTGGGGAAGAGTGTTAGGGACTCCTTAGACCCTCTCTGAGCCTTTCCAACCATTTCCAAGTATTCCTCTTCCTTGATCCACCCCTGCACAGTAAAGCACAGTTCAAGCATATGCATGTGAAAATCGACACTTAATCAAAAAATACAAAAAAATGCTTTCTTAGGACAAAGGTAGTTCAAACACATGTCTTTTACCTTACTAGAAGTAATGGAATCTCTTTTAGTAGTTTGCATTCTCATCTATGCATCAGTAGGACTAGATGGTAGAATTAGGGTTCGCTAGGGTTTGTGTTTCTTTTTGGCTTTTAGTTCCTTTTTTGCAAGTAGATTAGCTTTGTTTGAGTTAGCTTTCGTTCATCACTTAAAAGCTTCTTCTGAGAACTCATAGAAGTTGGCTAAAGCCCCTAGCAGACTTGTGCCGGCTGACCAAGTGACAGCTGCGACAAGAGCTAGTACTTGTGCATACAACACCGTCGCTTCCAAGTTTGTTACGAACAAGCGGGTTGATAAAAGTAAAGAAGGGAGTCCCAGGAGTTGCAGCATTATTGCTGCAATACTGGAGCCCACCACCTAGATCAGGATTTCTATCACATGGGAAGATGAAGATGATGAGCCTCATCATTGGGTAATTATATGGGCCTTAATTCACCTCCTAGCTTAGTCAAACCAACTATTCTCATAACTTATTGCATACTTTTGATTATATTTTGTTTATGAGATGAGTTAGAGTTGGATAATTTCTTTTTTTGTGGTCTAATATGCATTTATTGCAGGATTAATGGATAAAAGAAAGGAATTTTGGAAAATACCATGGTCAAAACTCGAATGGGGCAAGGGAGAGGAATTATAGGAGGTAAATCCTCCTCATTTACTACCCCTCCATTCGAATATTCCTCCATCAACTCGGAGTGCAAATAGACAAATCATGAGGACTAGAAGGCAACTGAGCAAGTGAAAGACAAAGCACTAGTTTATCTTGAGTTTGGGAGGCGAGCCTCCCTAATTTTAGGGAAGTCATTGGAGACTTCAGATGTATAAGTAGAGAGGCCTAGGACCTCAGTAGGATTTAGATTTTTTATTGTAAAACTCTACTCTATTTTCGAGCTGCAAGACTCGTGACAATTTTTGATGTAATCCATTTTTTTGGTAATAAGAATGAGTTTTTTTTTGAGCTAGTACTGAGTTAACTCAGAGGGCTAAATCTCTTGGGTTAGGGCCCAACCCTAGCAGCCAAGTCTCCTATTTATTGTACATGTATGCTAGTATAGATTCATAGTTCAATTGTTCATTTGCTTAGTAGATGCATCTCCATTACAACAATGTAGATTAGATTGGTTGTGTGATAGTTTTCTTCCATTCGTGCCTTCTTTCAAGTAGAAGGTTAGTAAGGAGAAAAAGGATCACCATAAGGTTTTTAGTAGGTGTCTCGACCTCACTTCCTCCCTCTGGGACCATGACTTGAGGAATGGACCTTTCACCAGCCCCAAAAACATAGATTTCTAGTTCTTGCATGAGCTTTGGAGTTTGTTGTCTTTTATTTAGTATTTGGTTCATGTTACAAGGTAGATTTCATTTTCATATTTTTTCCATCTCCATTTCTGCAATAAGATCTCACTCATTCTTTCATTCCCTTTAGCAACTTTCTTAATGCATAATATAGGCAATTGATTCATGCTTTTCTAGTTTATGAAAATGTATCTTGTTGCATAGTTATTCGAGGACACACATGTTTTAAGAAAAGAAGGAACTTCAGGAGGAGACCCAGACTTCATCACCAACAACCACATTCCACTTCATCCACCTTAGCCATCTCTTGTTCCACCATCACCCTCACTAGTTTTTTTATGATTTTTCATTGAAAATCCCCTAGTTACATTGAGCGAACATAGCCATCTCTTATCTTGGATATTGACTCCTGAATGCTCCTAGACTTTCTAACAACCCATTCCACTCATCATACACCTTTTCCAAGCTTCCCAACACCTCTAACACCTCACAATTAGCTCTCAGCTGTATCCTGTAGGTTTCTTGTAATTCCTACAGGATCATCCTGTAGGTTTCTAGTACATCCTGTAGATTTTCCTGAAATGGCCTGTTTTGAGGCCGAATTGATAGGAAACCTCTAGGAAGTCACACAAAGCCTCCTAGGACCCTTCCACATCATCCAACCACTCCATAAACCTTCTAGCTACCCTCCATCAAATTTCATTCACCTGTCACATCCACAAGAACAATTAATTTGCATACTTGATTTTTCCTAAAAAAAAAGTGAAAACATATTTAGTTTAGTTTTTTGCTTAAACACTAGTATGGTTTGATGCTCTTTACTTCTGCAACTTAGATAGTAGCATTTGATTAGTGTTGATTTAGAAATTTTACTTAGCATAGCTGTTTAAATGGTTAATTAAGATATGGTGTGATTTAGCATTACATGTTGTTTTCTTCATTATTGCAGTAGAGTAGCTCTCTTAGAGTAGATTTGCTCTTCTTCCATCAAAGAATCAAGCTTCTTCTGACTCTATAGAAGTTTGGATTGGAACCCCTGGGGTCTCTCAGCGGACAAACAGTGACAACAAGCAAGACCTTCACTTTTACTTTTGCATATAGCACTGTCACCTCCAAGTTTGTACAAACCATTGGTTGATAAGTAAAGCTAGTAGCCCAGGAGATGCAACATCCTTGTTGCAATATTGGCGCTCATCACTTTTTGGCGCCGTTGCAGGGGAGGTGTTTGAGTAGAATGTGATTACTGCTTTCTTTTCTTCTATTTCTTGTCTTCAATATTCTCTTTTTAGTTTATTTCTGCAAAAGTATTATAGTTCCTTCTTTTGTTTCATTGTCCATTGTCTGCTTTCCTTTCTATTTTGCAAGTAGGATTTCAATTCAGCAAGTATATTTTTCATTCTGTAAGTGATTTTCATTCAATCATCAATTCAATTTCTGCAAGTACTTTCCAGTTAAAAAAAAAAATATAAAACCAACCCAAAAATGTTTCCTTTCATGCCTCGTAGGAATAGGGACAACCTAGGAATTTTTTTGCCAAATACCCCCACTGCATCCAACAACCAACCTTCTCTCTTCTTCGGTGGTTATGAACAAGGGCGAAATTGGATATATGCTGGAAGATTTCAAAAGTGAGATGCTACAAACCCTTGCCTTGCAAATTTACACCATGAACATTAAAAGGGAGCAAGAGGAAGTAGAGAGATCCTTGGCCATCTTTTGTCCTAGATGCACCAGGAGGCATCCTAGGAACGAATGTCCATTCAACTATATTGAAATTTTCCTGGTCTGTGAAGAAAACCACTCCACAAACAAGTGCCCTTCTTTACTCGGACTCAAAGCTGTGTATCAAGGAGCTGAAGGGATCACTGAACAACTTTGCTACATTAACCAAAGGAGACCTCCTGGGCCTAGACCATCCTAGTAGGGCATGCAAGGGTCATCCCATGCATATTACAACCCTAACCAAACCACAACTATACCTTCTTGGGGACCCCTTGCTCATCCTTCCTGGTCTACACGACCTCCTTGGTCCTATGCATCTCAATATCATTGCCAGCAAGCCAACCAGTCATTTCAACCTTACGCTCCGCCACAACCTAAGTGGAATACACCACTCTGGGGGTGGAGGCCCCAATACAAAAATGCCCCAACATTGCCTCCACCACCTTCCCAACCATAAATCCTACACTTTTCTCCACCCAAGCAACCCCATATTCCTGCCCAACCAAATCCGAACCCGAACAATAGGTAGGCTCAACAAGTATACAATGGAGAGACATCATATCCAGCTTATGTTGTGGAAATCCAGGAGATTAACCTAATATCTAGGAGAGTTATCCCAGATAACCAACCTCCCCCTCTACCTAGGGAGGTTGAGGAAGAAAGAGAGGAAATCAACCTTAAAGTAAATCCACCCTTTCCTAAGAGATTAGCCCAACCACTCCAGCCTACCCTAGAAGAAACTGAACTTCTGGGAGAATTGAAAAATCTATGTGTAAAGATCTCCCTTCTCCAGGAAATAAAAGATGTTCCCATTTACAATAAGTTGATTAAGGATAAATGCTTCAAGCTTCTAGGGAGGTGAAAAAGAGATGCCCCTACCATTAATGTCATTGGGTAGCTGCCCAACTTAATGTTGGGGCAGGTAATAAGTCCAAAATATTCGGACCCCGGAAGCCCTGTAGTAGATGTACACATCAATGGAACCATTGTACCACATGCTTTGATCGATCTCGGGGTTGCTATTAATGTGATGACCAAGGAAACCATGCTCAAGCTCAACCTCCAAGGGTCATTGAGGAAGACTACAACAGTTCTGCAACTTGCAGATCATTCGACAGTAACCCTTGAGGGAATTGTGGAGGATGTGATGGTCTCCATTGACTCTTGGGAGTACCCTGTAGATTTTCTAGTTCTCCAGCCCAAGGTTAAGCTTACTGATTATCCTCTCATCCTTGGGAGTCCATGGTTGGCCACAGCTGATGCTTACATCAGCTGTAGAGCTGGGAATATGACCATCAAGAATGGGCATATGTCCAAGTAGTTAGTCCTATACCCTCCTCAACCGTCTCTAGAGCATGATTTACCTTTATAGTTGGAGAATGAGGAATAAAATGAGGTTTATTCCACCCAACTTTATGCTTTGGAAGCAAGCATGGGAGGAGGACAACAAGATGAGGATCACTTGATTGAACACCTACTCCAATGTCCAACTCCTAGTTCATTACCATAAGAAGAAGAAGTAAGGGAAACCCTGAACAATCATCCAATTGACCTATGCTTGGCCGATTCCAACCCACTCCATGTCAAAACCATAGAATTCAGCCCAGAGAAAACCTTGAAAATTAATCCATCTCTTTCTGCTCTCGAAGAGGAGAAGCTATGAAACATGTTAAAGGAAAACCTAGAAGCCTTCACTTGGAGTTACAAGGAAATGAAGGGAGTACACCCCTCAGTGTGTACTCACCACATATACATCAAAAAAGGTTGCAAGCTAGTTTGACAACCACAAAGGAGGATGAATCCAGCTCTTAAAGATATAGTCAAAGAAGAACTGCAAAAACGGCTAGATGTAGGATTCATTTACACTATCTTCGACAGTGAGTAAGTCTCCCCTTTAGTGTTAGTTCCCAAGAAAAATGGTAAGTAAAGGATTTGTGTTGATTACAGGGAGTTGAACAAAGCCACAAAGAAGGATCATTTTCCTCTACCCTTCATTTACTAGGTGCTAGACAACCTGGCATGGAAAAAGTTTTTTCCTTTCCTAGATGGATTCAGTGGGTACAACCAAATCCAAATTTGCCCAGAATACCAAGATAAGACCAAATTCCCCTATCCTTGGGGTAATTTTTCATATAGGTTCCTTCCTTTTGGCATATGCAATGCTCCTGCCACTTTCCAGAGAGCAGTCTTGAGTATTTTCACTGAATTAGTCCATGATGTGGTGGAAATTTATATGGATGATTTTACACCTTATGGCTATGACTTTCAAGAAGCCCTGACTAACCTAGGCAAAGTACTGCACAAATCCATTGAAATGAACCTATCCCTTAGTTCTGAAAAATTTGAATTCTTAATGACTGAATGGATCATGCTAGGTCATTCAATATCTTAGCAAGGACTGCAGGTGGACCCGAACAAAATAACCATCATCCAAAGGGTCCCACCTCGTCAAAAGCAGAGAGATGTCAAAAGTTTCTTAGGGTTCACTGGATACTACCGAAGGTTCATAAAGGACTTTAACAAGCTGGCCTCTCCTTTATTTGGGTTGTTGGCCAAAGATTCTAAGTTTATATGGTCAAAAAGTTGTCAAGAGGCCTTAGACACCCTGATGGGTAAGTTAACCACTGCACCAATTCTTCGAGGCCCAAACTAGGCCCTTCCCTTTCATATTCATGCTGATGCCTCACACAAAGCCATAGGATCAACCCTAGGTCAGGTAGAGGAAAAACTGCCTTATGCCATCTATTTTATCAGTAAGAACTTGTCAAACGCTAAGCTAAATTATATAGTGACCGAAAAGGAACTCTTGGATGTTGTGCATTCATTAAACAAATTCAGGCATTACATTACAGGCTATCAAACATTTGTGCATACTGACCATGCTGCAATCAAATATTTAATGAACAAACCAGATGTGAATGCTCAAATTATAAGATGGTTATTTTTATTACAGTAGTTTGATATAACCATTGTTGATAAGCCTGGTAAGGAAAATGTTGTTACAAACTTTTTATCTAGGGTAGATGTGCTTGTAGGTAAAGAATGAATTGTGGATGACCAGTTACCAGACGAGCATTTGTTTTCTATTTCAATTTTCTCTCCATGGTTTTCTGATATAGCAAACCATTTGGTATCAACACAGTTCCCACCAAACTTTCCCTCCAAAGAAAAGAGCAAGATAGTCAAGAAAAACACCCCCTTCACTTGGATTGGGGGCAATATTTTCAAACTTGGCCTAGATCAAATCTTGAGAAGGTGTGTCAAGGAAGAGGAAGTCTTTGACACTGACCTATCATGGTGGGCCTTGTGGAGGTCACTTTGCAGCAAAGAGGACAACATTCAAAGTGCTACAAGTAGGCTATTATTGGCCCACTCTTCATCAGGATGTGAAAAAGTACACTAGTCAGTGTGATCGGTGCCAGAGGATGGGAAGGCCTACACAAAGAGATGAAATTCCCTTACAGCCCCAAGTGACTTTCGAGCCATTTGACAAGTGGGGCATGGAATTCATTGGGCCTATCAACCATCCTTCAAAGAAAAAATAATACATTATTGTGTGCACTGGTTATTTGACTAAGTGGGCTGAAACCAAGGCAATTAAGGCAACAACAGAAGAAAAGGTGGTTGAGTTCCCAAGGGAGAATGTATTCTACAAATTTGGGTACCCTAGAGAGCTAGTCACACACCAAGGCATCCAGTTTACCTCCAACATGATTGAAGACCTGCTCAGCCATCACAAGATCAAGCACAGGACTTCCACTCCCTATCATCCACAAGCTAATGGGCAAGTGGAGGTGACCAATAGGGAACTGGAGGGCATCTTAACCAAGCTAGTGAGCAGCACCAGGAAGGATTGGACAGAAAGATTAGTTGAGGCCACCTGGGCCTATAATACCACATGGAAGACCACCATTGGATTTACACCCTATGAGCTAGTCTATGGGAAAAAGGCCTTTCTGTTCATTGAGTTTGAATATAACATATTAAGGATGGCACCCCAACTAGATTTGGATCTCAGAAATGCAGAAAAAGAGAGATTGTTCGAATTGAATGGCCTGGATAGATTCAAGATGCAGGCCCTCCTACAGATAGAGATAGTTCAACTTCAGAGGAAGATCTGACATGATAAACATATTATGGAGAAGCAATTTCAGGAGGGTGATTGGGCATTGTTATATGATTCAGGTATAAAGAATTCAAGGGAAATTTAAGGACAAGATGGCTCGAACCTTATGTTGTGGAAATAGGCCATGATAATGGTTCAGTGCAAATCAGAACTATAGATGAAGATGTCATTCCTTTTCTTTTTAATGAGCACCGATTGAAATGTACAAGAGACCTTTATCAAAACAAGAGTTCATTGATAATATCAGTAAAATAGTGATGATGGTGGAGAAAGTTCAAGCTCCTCCCTCATCAAGTCAATGAATAAGAAAAAAGAGAAAAAAAATAGGGACTTAGGTGAAAACCTCCATGAGGCGCCTGAGTCCCATCTTTGGGTTGAAAACCTCGTGAGGCGGCCCAATGATGAAGAAAAAAAATACAAGAAAAAATAAGAAGATCTCTGGGTGAAAACCTCCCTTGAGGCACCTAGGGCAAATAGCTAGGGTGGAAACCTCTCTGAGGCAACCCAGTTGTTTTTCAAAAAAAAAAAAAAAACAAAAAAAGGAGAGAAAAATATATAATTGTCATTCACAGGTGAGCGAGAAAGACAAACAAGGAAAAAAATAGGATCCAAAGGGAACCTTGCCTCGCACATATTCATCTCCTCCACTCCTTACCATGCATCCCTCCATCATTTCTATCATTTTCCCACTCCATTGCTTTGATTTATGTGAATTCTGTGTTTTCTACAGGATCCCCTATATTCCTACGGGATCCCCTGAAAATCTACAGGATGATCATGTAGGAATTGCAGAGACCCAGAAAACGAAAAAGGAAGAAATCCAAGGGCACATGATAGGTTTTTTAGGTCCCTAAAAGTCACCCTATGCATGATATAACACCTCACCTCGTCCACCATCATCATCCCTGCAATCACCATTCAAAAAAAAAAAAAAATCAGTTTCAATAGTTTCTACCAATCTTAGAAAAAAGGGAAAACAGAGAGGAGTAAGAACATTACGTGAGTATCCTTTGATCTACACACTTCTACTCCTTCTTTCCATTCATTACACCATCCTCATAGCCCCATCCAACAACATGATATAAGAATCCTAAAGGAGAAGCAACTACATGTCATCCTATAGGAGATCCTGTAGTAACCTATCCCACATAATGATAATCACTAGCAACAGGTCTTCAATAGGATGATCCAGGAGCTCCACAGTAGTGGCAACATCATATTTTCAGTCACAGATTCCTGCAAAAGCAAAGAAACCATTAGCAGATAGCAAGAGGAGGAAGAAGAATGGCATGCAACAAATAAACAGCACAACATCTCTGGTCTTCGACAATTGCAACATGGCATCGAAACCACAAGTAAGTATCCCGATCGCTCACTCATATGCATCATTTAGTCAAAATTTGTAAGGATCACGAGATAGTTGGTTTATAAGTCAAAAGGTGGCCAGTTAACTTGGCCACCTTCATTAATTCAACACATGCAAAACTGGGTGTCCTCTCACACGTGGATACAATCAACTCAAAGACAGAGAAGGAGTAGGACAAAAAGCAGTTAAACTACGGATCAACGAGGTGGGAGCTGATTACGAGGAGTGGGAAATGATGAGGTTGTAGTGGGGACCAATGGTCCAAAAATGGCAATGTACCTTTGCTGCCAGCACACCACCTCACCCCGAAACACCATAAAGGTAAATAAAACATAGTTCCCATGCATTCATGCATTTCACCTCCTCAAAACTCCCTCACTCAAGTCGCTCTCATAACCCAGGCCACCCACTAGAAGCAAAGATCCATTGTTCTGTACAGGAATTCCTAGAGGAGCATGCACATGAATTCCTACAGGATACGGTCTACAACATACATAGAGATAGTCTACAGGATAGCCAGAGAAGAGCTCAAGAGGGGATGTCATGGGAATTGGCCACTGCAACCATTCTAAAGAGGTAGGCTCTAAAATTTCATCCCCCTTTGTAAGAAATACACCAGGGATACTCTAAAATCTAGTGAATTTACCAACTGTGAGAAGTAAATTACATACATAGTCAACTCTGTTTTGCTCCTACATTTGAAAATTTGTGTCAACCTTCTCATTTTCTCCTCAAGATTCACCAGCAAGATGACAAAAGGGTTTACTAGAAGAGAGCCCACAAACACCTTGAGAATACAACAACACCTTCAGGTGCTTCAAATCTTTACAAGACACAACTGAATGGGTTTTTTTGAAAAATTCATAGTGTATGATGATGAGGTGGCTCAAGAATGTTCTCACTCCCTCACTCCACACAGCAGAATCCATGCCATTGTTTTAAGACGGGGCCTCACTATAGATCTCACGCCAGAGCTCATCAGCAGGGTCACCACACTTCCCCTAGGAATTTTGTGGAGAAAATAAGACAAAGGAGACAGCTAGGTGGCAAAAAGGAAATTATTTTTAGAAGGTGAAGAACTCATTGAGGACAAAAATGGAGTAAGGAGGGATAGTCTGCCATACCCATGGAGTGAGGTAGGCTACCAACTCATCAAATACATCTCATGTGAGGGTAGATATAATGTTGTTTATGGCTATCATTTCAGGATCCTTGAGGAATTAATATTTGGGATAGAAACACCACCTCACCAAAGACTCAGCATACCTTATTTCTTGCTGCAATCACTCATAGATTCCAGAAACAAATTGAAGGAAGGGAATTCCCAACAATTTTCTCACCATGGGTTGATTAGGATCCTCATTGAATATGCCCTCCAAAACCTCAGAATCCCTATAACATGGTCAGTCTTCAGAGACTTGCCAGCAGAGGATGACATTAAAGCCCTAAATTATGATGTTAGTCCTACTGCCATTGAAGAGGAGGCAAAACAGGAAGAGGAAGATACAAAGAAAGATAAGGATGAGATGAATGAAGAAGAACCTGACATAAAGGAACATGATGAAGCTGAAGAAGAAGAGGGAGAAGATAATAAGGATGATGAAGAAACAAAGGAGGAAATTAAGGAGGAAACTGGTAGAGATGATGAACATCCACAAGAGGAAGCAGACAGGAAAACCGGAGAGGAAGAAGGAAATAAAACAAAGGGGAAATAACACAAGGAGGAATCAACTAGGGTGTCTTCGGAGGCCACTAAAAGAGAGGTAGCAACTACCCTCACTACTCTCAGCACCCCAGTCAAGCAAAAAGGAAAAAGAAGGAGGCAAACCCCACTATATTTCAAAACAAGAAAGAGCACAAGAATAAAACGGGGGAAGCCACAAACATCAACAAAAAATTCCTATTGAGATTGAAGATTCCCTTACACAAAAAGAAAAAATGCCTTCCCCTAAGTCACCTATCACCTATGTAAGGAGGCCCACTACTAGATCAACTTCCTCAAAGGGTAAGGCAATCCTACAGGATCCACAACAAAACCTACAGGAAGAAAAAACAATCCTATATGATGCTCTACTGAAACTACAAGAGGCAAAAAAATTCGAAGCAAGGTAGGGGAGCAATAAGAAGATAAAGAGGAAGACCCAGAGACAAAGGAATCTAGCCCCCAACCTAACCTAGGCTCCTATTACTGGTTTATTGAACGAGGTAGGGTAATACCTCAAAAATTTGCCATCTCACTATTCTTCGAGCTTGAGAAGGAGAGGGACAAAACCCATCGATGGATGCAGATCACCAAATCAAAGGGGGTGGAAGACATTGGGCACATGGAAGAGAAACTCAAAGAAATGGACAAAGAGCTAAGTGGCTTAAGGGACATAGAAGCTATATTGAGAGGTCAACTTGAGAGAGAAAATGCATGGCTGAGGGGACAATTGCAGGAAAGAGAGAACCAAATAGCATGTATGGCCAACCTCTCCTTGGAGGAAATCCAGTGTAGGATACTAGCTAAATCCTATTCTCTTTTCCTTAAAGAACAATGGCTGCAGTTTCAGATTAAGACACTACCACAGAGGGGAACCATGCAATTTCAGGACTACAAACAATTTATTGATCTTTGTGATCAAAGTACACTAGAGGATAGGGCCAAAATGGCTGATTTTTGTTTGCACAACATGGCCCTCACAGACATGAATGTTTGGGACCCTAATTCCAAACTAGGAGACCTACAATTAATGGCTTTCGCTTCATGGATGAACCATGAGGAGTCAAGTGGTGTAGAGATGAAAAGAATATTGGCCAGCGAGCAGATTGAACCTGTTTTAATCAGAGCTAAACACTCAAATCCCATGGCCCTTATCAGTACCCATAATTTGATTGTAAATGATCCTCAGCCGGCACCTAGATATCTTGCTGCCCAAGAGCAAGCAATTTCACACTTTGAGGACACTTTTAATGTTAGAAACTAGCTCACAAAAAGATAGAAAAGATAGATCAACGCCTTAGAATTCAGCCTCTTCGAGGGGGCAACCTCCTTTACATTACATAAATGAACAATTCTTTGATGATTCAAATGACAAAACTTCCTTTCTATATATAGGAGTCTAAGGGGTCACAATATAACCAAGCCGACCTAACAATAATAATATAAAGGCACAAAATTAACAATAGAGGGATTCTGTGGGGCACAGTAATAACAATATGGGGACAATAGGGGCACAACAATATTAATAAGGGATACAACTATAATATTAATGGGGCCATCACTAGTATTATGGGGAGCTAACATTTAGTCTTCTAGGAGATGATAGTATACATTCTTGCCTAAGGAGATGGAACACACTACCCCACAACTTGAAGATAAGAGAATATCACTCCCCTCAGAGGTTAAGAGAGGAACTCAACAGGACACCTAGGCATAAGCAATCTATGCAAAGGTTGAAGGTCAATTGGATAGGCCTAAAACTTTGTCCATCACTACTCTTAGGGATTCTAGAAGGGAGAAAAGAAGAAGAAGAAAAGAGGCAGTGGAAAGAAGTAGAAAAGAAAGCAAGATTCTATGAACAATAAGAAGAGACTGTAGAAGAGGCATGGGATCTAAGAGAGGCTACCAGAGCCATGAAGGACATGGATATTGACTAAGTTTCTCAAAGGACGAGCAACTTTCAATAGGGCATGATGATGAGCCTCATCATTGGATAATTATATAGGCCTTAATTCACCTCCTAGCTTAGTCAAACCAACAATTCTCATAACTTATTGCATACTTTTGATTATATTTTGTTTATGAGATGAGTTAGAGTTGGATATTTTGCTTTGTGGTCTAATGTGCATTTAACGCAGGATTAAAGGATAAAAGCAAGGAATTTTGGCAAAGACCATGGTCAAAAATTGAATGGGACAAGGGAGAGGAATTATAGGAGGTAAATCCTCCTCATTTACTACCCCATTCGAATATTCCTCCATCAGATGGGAGTGAAAATAGCCAAATCATGAGGACTAGAAGGTCGTCGAGCAAGTGAAAGACAAAGCACCAGTTTATCTCGAGTTTGGGAGCCAAGCCTCCCTAATTTTTAGGAAGTCGTTGGAGACATTAGATGTATAAGTAGAGAGGCCTAGGACCTCAGTAGGATTTGGAATTTTTATTGTAAAACTCTACTCTATTTCTGAGCTGCAAGACTTGTGACAATTTTTGATGTAATCCATTGTTTTGGTAATAAGAATTAGTTTTGTTTTGAGCCAGCACTGAGTTAACTCAGAGGGCTGAAACTCTTGCGTTAGGGCCCAACCCTAGCAGCCAAGGCTCATCTTTATTGTACATGTGTGCTAGTATAGGTTCATAGTTCAATTGTTCATTTGCTTAGTAGATGCATTTCCATTACAGTAGTGTAGATTAGATTGGCTATGTGATAGTTTGCTTCCAGTTGTGCATTCTTTCAAGTAGCAGGTTAGCAAGGAGAAAAAGGATCACCATAAGGTTTTCAGCAGGTGTCTTGACCTCACTTCCTCCCTCTAGGACCATGACTTGAGGAAGGGACCCTTCAGAAGCCCCAAAAACATAGATTTCTAATTCTTGCATAAGCTTTGGAGCTTATTGTCTTTGATTCAGTATTTGGTTCATGATACAAGGCAGATTTCATTGTCATATTTTTTTGATCTCCATTTCTACAATAAGATCTCATTCATGCTTTCATTCCCTTCAATAAATTTCTTCATGCATAATATACGCAATTGATTCATGCTTTTCTAGTTTATGAAAATGTATCTTGTTGCATAGTTCTTGGAGGACACACATGTTTTAAGAAAAGTAGGAAATTTAGGAGGAGACCCAGACTCATCACCAATAGCCACCTTCCACTTCATCCACCTTAGCCATCTCTTGTTCCATCATCACCCTCACTAGTTTTTTTTTATCATTTTTCATTGAAATTCCCCTAGTTACATTGAGCGAACCTAGCCATCCCTTATCTTGGATATTGACTGTTGAGTGCTCCTAGACTTTCTAACACCAGATTCAACTCATCATACACCTTTCCCAAGCTTCCCAATGCCTCCAACACCTCACAATTAGCTCTCGGCTGTATCCTGTAGGTTTCTAGTACATCTTGTAGGTTTTCCTGAAATGGCCTATTTTGAGGCCAAATTGATGGGAAACCTCTAGGAAGTCACACAAAGCCTCCTAGGACCCTTCCACACCATCCAACCACTCCATAAACCTTCTAGCCACCCTCCATCACCTTTCATTCACCTATCACATCCACAAGAACAATTAATTTGCATACTTGATTTTTCCTTTAAAAAATAAAAAACGTGAAAACAGATTTAGTTTAGTTTTTTGCTTAAACACTAGTATGGTTTGATGCTCTTTACTTCTGCAGCTTAGATAGTAGCATTTGTTTAGTGTTGATTTAGAAATTCTGCTTAGCATAGATGTTTAAATGGTTAATTAAGATATGGTGTGATTTAGCATTACATATTGTTTTCTTCATTACTGCAGTAGAGTAGCTCTCTTAGAGTAGATTTTCTCTTCTTCCATAAAAGAATCAAGCTTCTTCTGACTCTATAGAAGTCTGGCTTGGAACCCCTGGGGTCTCTCGCCAGATGAACAGTGACAATAGCCAGGATCTTCACTTTTACTTGTACATATAGCACTGTCACCTCCAAGTTTGTACAAACCCTGGGTTGATAAGTAAAGCTGGTAGCCTAGAAGTTGCAACATCCTTTTTGCAACACTGGCGCTCATCAGAAGAATGACTGTTCCATTTCCAAAAATAGGTCATAATAAGTATTCTGAGCAATATTGACCGAACTATGGCCATTTTAAATTTTTTCCAAGTGATTTTTTTTCAAAACCCTCTTCATGGCTTCTAGTAAGATGTTTTTTACAGGAAAAAATGATGCACTGGCTATTGAAAATTTTATAGCATCTCAGAAGTGTGACTTCCCATGGTGTTAGAAGGAAAAAATAGGGTATTATTTGAAAGATGAGGTTGTTATATGGTGGAAATCACTTGACAGTGAGATTTTGAAGTTATGTCGTGCTCACGAAATTGAAAAACTATTTTTGGACAAATGGTCTCATACTGGAAATAAGGAAACCAAAATACCTAGCAAAGACTTTATTTTTACAGGAAAAGATGATGGCTCTACTATTGAAGAATTCATACAATGGGAAAAGTCAGAAGTTGGGAAATATTGGAGATCTTTGGCATGGTTTAAGTTTAGAGGTGAGGCTGCCATATGGTGAAAATCACCTACTTGCTAGAAGCATTTAATCCTTCCTAATGAAGAGTTTGAAAAAGTCCTTTTACACAAATGATCTCATGCTAGAAAACAGGAGAATGAGACATGTAAGGAGTTTTTTTTATGGTATCTCCTTATTATAGGTTCATGGATGTATTCAAAAAGAGAAGATAATTGTGTCTATCAATCCTAATAGCAAGAAAATTTTTATTACTATTCGTTTGGCTAAAAATTTGCAAGTCCCAGCTAAACAAATGGAGCACACACAAGTTAATAATGAGCAGGTGCAAGTTTATAAAGATTTGAAGATTTCTATGGATAAATATGTATTGCATTCTGATTTTTATGCTTCAGATATGGCTAATGTAGATATTTTTTTGGGATACACTTGGATGGAATCTGTTGGTACTATCAATATTAATGTGCAGAAGAAATTCTTGAAGCTCTGATACCACTTGTAATAGATCTGACCTGTTGTTATGAAACCAACTCACAAAAAGATAGAAAAGATAGTTGAACGCCTTAGAATTCAGCCTCTTCGAGGGGGCGACCTCCTTTACATTACACAAATGAATAATTCTTAGATGATTCAAGTGATAAAACCTCCTTTATATATATAAGAGTCTAAGGGGTCACAATATAACCAAGCCGACCTAACAATAATAATATAAAGGAACAAAAATAACAATAGAGAGATTCTATGGGGCACAGTAATAACAATATGGG
>APFE030077221.1:0-47121 GCA_000404065.3 Pinus taeda
TGAGTTTGTTGATATTCCATTTGGCTTAAATAATGCTCCAACTACATTTATGTGCTTGATGAATAGTGTTGCATCCATATTTGGATAAGTTTTCTATTGTGTTCATTGATAATATACTGGTCTATTCTAAAAATGAGGAAGATCATGTCGAACATTTAGTAGCAGTGTTGAGGTTGTTGAGAGAGAATCAGTTGTATGCTAAGCTCAACAAATGTAGGTTTCTTTTAGACTGAGGTACACTACTTGGGACATTTTGTCTCCAAGGAGGGCATTGCAGTAGATCCAAAAAAGATAAGAGCCATCATGGAGTGGGTAGCTCCTAAGAATGTAGATGAGTTGAGATCTTTCATGGGTTTGGTAGGCTACTATAGGAGGTTCATCAGGAACTTCTCAGATATTTCTTATCCTATCACATCATTGCAAAGGAAAGGTAAGAAGTTTGAATGGATAGAGGAGTGTGAGGCTATATTTGTGAAACTTCAGTAGTTGTTGACACATGCACCGGTGCTATAGGTTGCAGACCCTAATAAAGAGTTTGTGGTATGCACAGATGCTTACAAGAGAGGGCTTGGTGGATTCCTTATGTAGGATGGACAAGTGGTATGTTATGAGTCTCAGAAACTAAATGAGCATGAGAAAAACTACTCGACGTGTGATCTTAAGTTAGCAACGATCATACATGCATTGAAGATGTGGAGGCACTATCTTCTTGGAAGGAGGTTTGTACTTATGAGTGATCACATTGGATTGAGGTATTTGTGTGACCAACTGAATTTTCATTCCAAGAAGGCTAGATGGTTGGCCACGATCAACGAGTTTTATTTTGAGATTAGGTACATCAAAGGTAAAGAGAACAGGGTGGCAAATGCTCTCAACAGATGAGTACATGTAAATCACTTAGAAGCTATGAGCTCCTATCGGATGGAATTACAGGATAGGATCTTGCAGGAAGGTCAGAAGGATGTTAGGTATATGGAGATTATGCATAGGTTGCAACAGGATGTTGGTACAGGTATAGGTACATGTGTAGGTACAGGTACAGGTGGAAATACATGTACAGGTAATGGTATAGGTATAGGTGGAAATACAGGTACAGGTACAGGTGCTGATGCACAGGGTATGTATTATTGTCTTATAGTAGATGGGTTAGTCAGGTTCCGAGACAGGATATATGTACCAGATAACAGTGATCTCAAGAAGGTGATCTCGAGGGAGTTTCATGTGAAACCTTATTCAGGTCACCCAGGTTACCAGAAGACACTGACAATAGTGAAGATATTTTACTATTGGCCAAATATGATGAGGGATGTAGCAGAGTTCGTGGCTAGATGTTTTGATTGTCAGCGAGTGAAAGCATAATGTAAGCATCCAGGTGGATTACCATAGTTGATTGTGATTCCAGAGTGGCAATGGGAGTTCATTTCCATGGACTTCATTGCAGGCTTGTTGAAGACATTGAAACAACATGATTCCATCATGGTCATTGTGGACAGATTGAAAAAGGTTGTACACTTCATTCCAGTGAAGTCTATGTTCTCAGCTAGTGATGTAACACAGGTGTTCATTAGTGATGTGATTAGATTTTATGGTGTTTCAAAGAATATTCTATTAGATAGGGATGTGAAGTTCGCTTCCAAGTTTTGGAAGGAGTTATTTGCAGGTTTGGGCACAGAGTTGGCCTTCAGCACAACTTATCATCCACCGACAGATGGAAAGATAGAGAGGGTCGACATGATATTGGAGGACATGTTGGGGATGTATGTGATGCATCAATAACAAAAGTGGGAAGAGCATCTCCCTTTGGTAGAGTTCACATACAAAAATGGTTATCGGAAGTCATTGAGGATGAGTCCTTTTGAGGCATTGTATGGGCGGAGTTGTAACACTCCTACCAGTTGGAGTGATCTGGTTAACAAGGTGTTGATTGGAACAGATATGTTGGCAGACATGGAATAATAAATGCAAGTAATTAAGAAGAATCTAAAGGTAGCACATGAAAGGCAAAGGATTTATGTAGATAGGAACAGGTTTCTTAAAGAGTTCTAGGTTGGGGAACAGGTGTACTTGCATATCAAACCAAAGAAGAGCTCCTTGCGGATTGGATGATGTGCCAAGATGGCACCACAAATTTCTGGACCCTTCAGTATCATTGAGAGGATTGGGCCAATAACCTATTGACTTGCACTGCCTCTGACGGTGAAATTCCATGATTTTTTCCATGTATAATTGCTTAAGAAGTATGTTAAGGATGTTGATCATGTGATTAACTAGTCTGCATTGCAGGTGGAACTAGATGAAGAATTCTAGTTGGAGCCTCAGTGTATATTGCAAAAAAAGGTGCTCATGCTACAAAACTGAGAAATCAAGCAAGTTAAGGTGCAATGGAAGCACCTCAGGCCCAATGATGCTACATAGGAGATGGCGAATCAGATGCAGGCTATGTATCCTTCTTTGTTTTCCGGTTGAGACAAAGCAGTTTTGGCTTGGTGTTTTTGTGTGATTTTGGTATATGCTTTGGTATATGTTTGGTATATGTTATGATGATGTTGGTTTATGTACATATGTATATGGATGTAAATACCGCCATGAGCTATGTTATAAATCTCCACTATGTGGTATGTTGTTATGATGTCATGTTACTATGTTGTTATGTTGGTTTGCTTTTCCGTAGGTTGATCAGTGTAAATACTGCATCAAGCTAATTTATAAAGATCCATCTGTAGCATGTTTTTCTTACAAAATTTTTGTGTTTATAAGTGTTGTTGAACACCAAGGATGTTGTTCCCCCAAGGGGAAGGGTTCTGTAACAACCCTGGTGGAAATTCCATGTAATAAAACTTAAAAACAATAACCATGGATGATGGGACACTTATTCCAAGTTGAATGTTGGGAAAAATCCTAGTGATGGGGATCACTTGTGATTGTTTATGGCTAAGGAAATTGGAAAAGGAAATGGCTAAGGTTTTGGAAAGGAAAATTAACATTTTGGCACATTTATCTATGAAAATAATGGAAATTAGGAGAAAAGGGAGGTGAAAGGTCACAGGTTGCATGTGAGGAGGAAAATGAAGGAAAATAATGGAAAATGAAGAAATTAGAGGTCTCATTCATAAAAAGGCTTTAGAAGATCGATTGGTAACCTTTTGTCAATTCAGTGTTGGATCTCTCTTCTATTCTCTCTCTCTCTCTCTCTCACTCTTGGAGACTCAGAGTTTTCTTGGAGCACTCTTGGAAGGTGTGGCATACTTGGATTTTTGGAGCAAGAAGGCAAAGGAAGCGTAGGAAAGCGCAAGAAGGCATTGGGATCAACATCTACATCATATTTGCTTGCAGGTACGAGTTGCATATAAGTTTCCTTCACTAGTTTTGGCATGCATGTGGTTTCTTGGTTGTAATGTATCATTGGCATGTAGGATTGCCTAGATTAACAGTGGATTGCCTAGCCTTGCCATTTCCTGGATAGCCATGGTGATTGTGGGTTTACTTTCATTGTTTGTTTTTGGTTGGTTCTCATGTTTACTTAGCTTGGGTTGAGTTACTATTTCATGGAGACTTGGTTGGACAAACACTTTGGAGCCTTGTAACAACTTGGGTTGAGTTACTTGTCCCGTAGCCTTAGTTGGACAAATGCCCTAGAGCCCTTGGTGGGTTGAGTTACTAGCCCTGGAGCTTTGGTTGGACAAACGCTCTAGAGCCCGACGACAACTGTGGGTTGAGTTACTAGTCCTGGAGCCTTGGTTGGAAGAAATGCTCTAGATCCCTGGATGGCTGGGATAAAGACCAATTAGATAATGGTTTTGTGATGTCCGGCCATGAGGTGGAATCATTGTTTGATGGGTTGAGGTGGATGGCATCTGGAATCCCTAGATGAGTTTTGATTGATGTGTTCTATGAGATCCCAAATTCATGCTTGGAATATGGCATGCGGATGAATGACTGAAGAGAGATTTGGCTCAGCCATTCTATGGTCGGGTGGAACGTGAAAGTCCCATCCTAGGTTTGGATTTTTCATCATTAATGAAATTTTATTTCTCCTTTTATTCCTATGAGAATTTTGATGGATTGTATGTGATCTACATGGTTGTACTTTCATGAGTATTCATGCTTCTATTATGTTGATTATGTATGTGTTTTATGATAGTAGCCATCTATGGCTCTCATCATGCTTTTACTTGTAATTGAATGATAAATCTATGACCTAATGGATGGAATGGAAGTTGACGTGTTGAGGCATCAATGGTTCTTTGCTAAGTATGAGACCCCTATCCTCAAAATTGTTAATTACACATGTAGATTACACATTTGCAATATGTTTGACAAAATGACTGTCATGGCTAGTAGGGATCCAATCAAGGTCTTTAACAAGTATTTGCTTTAGTACTGACAGTTCCATGTTGTTTTACTGATCTGAAACGATGGTTCAATTCTTGGTAGTGACCTGGGCTTTGGCCCTGAAAAGGTGGCTCCAATATCAAAGTTGTTGGCATAACACTGACAATTTTGGTCTCTAGTCGCTGGTAGGCAAGCCTATGAGAGAAATTTTGGGTTGATGGTCTCACTCATGCCTATAGCATGGGAGAAACTAAGCCTTAAATTGTCCAAAAGCTCAGTGGAACCCCAAGGCAAGCTGTCTAAAGTATTGGATTGGTTCCTGAGGGCCTTGTAGCTGATACTTAATGTTTGTATGGTGTGTTTCCATTGGTTCCACTTCCTTAACATGGCTTAGGAGGCCAAATCATATCATAGTGGCCTCTCGTTGCATGTTTACCCCGAATGGCCAGTTGCATGGGTAGATGTGGGAGGGGGGGTGTTACAAGCACGAGAGATCCTTTGGGTTTGGAAATATTGGAAGCGTTTGATGCCATGAGTTCACTACCATGGATTGTTCTCATGTCTTATTTTGGCTTTAGGTGACTATTTGTGGCACCTATTTATTCCTCCCCTTTTATGGTTCTACGATACTTTGTTTAGTACTTTGAATTTGTCATTAAGGTAGTGATTTATATTGATCTAACTTTTGTGCATTTTAGTATAAAGGGTGACACTGTATTTCTTAGAAATATATGTTTGGTTAGGTTCTGATGGTTTAATATGTTGGGCTCCCATATTGCTACATTTTTCAATTCCCACTTTGACATTTTATGTTAGGCCCCTATATTGCTAGTGTAACCCCTTATTGTTATTAGTACAACCCACTTATTATATTGATGTACCCATGTAGTGCCCATACTATTACTATTGTGCCCCATAGAAGCCCACTATTGTTATTATTGTGCCCTTACATTATTATTGTTATGTTGGCTCTGATTATGTTATGACCCCTTGACTCCTATATATAGAAAGGAGGTCTTTTCATTTGTATCATCCAAGAATTGTTCATTTATGTAATGTAAAGGAGGTTGCCCCCTCGAAGAGGCTGAATTCTAAGGCGTTGATCTATCTTTTCTATCTTTTCTTGAGCTGTTTTCATAACATTTTAGAGCAATTTATTGTTCATCAAGTGGAAGTACTTACCCACTGAAGATTCCACATGGGAGGACAAGAATTTTATATAGAAGCATCAAGAACTACACAAGCGTTGAGGACAACACTTTTTGAAGGAGAGGGGCATGCTAGGCCCCTATACTGCTAGTGTAACCCCTTATTGTTATTAGTACAACCCACTTATTATATTGATGTACCCATGTAGTGCCCATATTGTTACTTTGTGCCCCACAGAAGCCCACTATTGTTATTATTGTGCCTTTACATTATTATTGTTATGTAGGCTCTGAGTATGTTATGACCCCTTAGACTCCTATATATAGAAAGGAGGTCTTTTCATTTGTATCATCCAAGAATTGTTCATTTATGTAATGTAAAGGAGGTTGCCCCCTCGAAGAGGCTGAATTCTAAGGCGTTGATCTATCTTTTCTATCTTTTCTTGAGCTGTTTTCATAACATTTTATCCCTCACATCTTACACTCATAATCGTATACTGCCCATGTTATTATGCATTCCTAACCCTTTGAACCCAAAAAATTTCAACATGCATTTCAAGGTAAAAGTTTCTTATTTTTATTAATTCCTTAATGGACTAAATAATTTTTAAGTTAGTTTTCTAATAATTAATTGTTTAACTTAATTCTTGTAACTTGCATGTCTAAGTCCTTTAACCAACCTCTAATGTTGACATATCTGCACAACTCTAGAAGGATTTCAACCACATGGGTTTTGAAATTTGAGGTGTCAATATAATTCTACGTTTATCAGATAACACCTAAGTCACATGTGTGAGACTCCATCTCTAAAACAATGTTACATATCAAAGTTTCCATATAATCAACTTCAGGAACAATTTCTGAGGTGATGAGGGAAAATATGAATTCTAAAACATGGTCTTTGTTCCTGTTATGGAAAATTGAGTAAGGCATGGGATGTTTTCCACAAGATAGAATGGTTTGAGATATATCATTGGTTCTTTAATTCCAAACTTCCCAAAATGCACAAATTTGCCCATATTTACAAACAATGCTCATATTTGAGGAAAAATATGGATCAACTATCTAATTAGCAATAGGAACAAATATCACCTATTTTCAAATTATGAAAATGATTTTTTGAGATGTATTTGTATTATGGGGAGAAAATCACCCAATTTGTTTTGGGTGTTATCATTTTCTATCTTGATTGTATTCTATAGTTAGGCAAGTTTTATATTGGGGGATTGGTTTTGATCCCCCCTAATGCTTCTCTTGTAAAAATACTTAGGCATATGATAGAGTTAGGAGGTTGATCATTCATTATGTAATAGGCATGGGAAATTATAACTAATTAGGAGATTCATTTATGATAGCAAGCTTGTGTGCTACCTTCTTGTAAACAAAGCTAATTTTATATCAATGAATGCTACTTGTTCCTAAAATTTAGAGTATCACTTTAGTCTTGTTTGATCGTCTTTGGTAGCATTACTCAGTTTGGGAAGGGCCCCTCAATCCTATGTAATTACTTGCCTCTTTATTTTTTTAGTTTAGTTAAGGTTATTTAGATTGTCTTTACTGTCTTTACATTGCTTTATGTTATAATTCTTTTCCTTTAATTTTAGCATTTGATTGTGAGAAACTAACCACCAAAACTAGAATCCTTTGTTTCTTCAAATATAACCTACACATGAATATGTGAAATTTTCCTTGAAGCAACAAAAGATTGCATTCCTAGGTTGTGCCAATGGATTTAAGACAAGGATTGACATATGATCTTTAGTTTCAACATGTATGTTTATTAGCATTCAATCTTTCTTTATGCACATGTTATTTCATTGTTTATTTTCATCAATTGTAATGGTTAGCAGCATTAGATTAGATTAAGGTTTTAATCCCACATTCCTTGTGCTTGCATCTCTAAGTTTACGAGTCCAATTCGATAGTTTGATGTTGGAAATATAAGCATATATTTTTGCCAGCATAATACTTACTTTGTACCATACAATTTTAAAAGTCTATGGAATTGGTTGAGTTCGATTGAATATCTGTGTTTAAGGTCATTTTAAAGATAAGACGAGATGTTTGATAGCTTGATTTTGGTGCTTCCATGTATTTAAAAATGTGTGTTTGTAATTATCTATATTATTTAATCACTTTAACAGTTATAGAATTTGTATTTGAACATGTCGTGGATTTGAATGCAAAGTCTTGGATATAAAAGGGATTTTCTCTATCCAATATTGTCTCATAACCAAACATGTCTCTATTATTTATTGTCACCAAAAGTTATAAAAAATATTTACTTAATTTTGTTGTTAGTTTGAATGTTGTTGGTGTGTCTAAAAGGTTTCATTGAATTTATTACACAAAAAAGGGTTTCTATATTTGTAATATTTAATATGGTTTGAATGTATAGAGTTATGTATGTCATTTATTGGCATAAGAAATTACAAAAAATACCTTAGATTTCTTCTTGACTTGAATGCAATCAATACAAAGAAAAGGTTGTCAATATCAAATCAATTATGGTATATATAAAGGGTTTAAATATTTCACATATTGCATATGGATACCAAAAAACAAATTGAAAAAAATAAAAAAAGAAAATCCATTATATTTCCAAGTTTGAAAATATGCAATGGGACAGCTTACGAGTCTGATCATGACTTTATCTTTTCCATGGAAAAAAAAAACCAAACATGAGTGCAAAAAGCCCATAGGACCCAAACTCAAAAGGAACATATGGATATAATTTTTTTGTAGGTTTTTGTAAATTTGGTTAGTGATTCCATGTATGTCTTGGTTCCTTGTGGTAACTCATTGTTTGCATTTTTGCATACCATTCTTTGTGTAATGGTAATGTTTGAATCAATGAGACATGTTTCCTACTCTTGTTTTAAAGACAAAACATGTAGTTTATATCTTTTAAAATATTTAATTACCCTCCAACATTGTGGCTACCTATTGTTGATTTTTGGTACTATTCAGAGTCACAAAGAAAACACTTTGAGGGGAAAATATTTCCCCTTAATTTTTATAAAGGTGGTGCTCCTCTTTTAAAGAAAGGAAATAAAGACAAAATGTAGATAGAAAATGCCTGAGATAGGACCAAAAATTACATGAAATGAGTATTGACAATACTGTAATATAAGTCTCAGATAAATCATAATTCAAAGTTGCATAATCATCAGATACAATTTTCCAACATAATAGAAATTAAAGCATCATGTATTTGGACAGATGAAATAAAGATGGATTGTATTTGCAAAGAAATTTAAATGATAATTGCATTAGAATTCATAAGGATGAAAGGAGTTACAAGTTGCAATCTTACTCTTAAAAATCGAAGTCAAAATATCACACTAGCTATGAACTCCCACTATTTCTCTATAGAATCTTTAAAAATATATATTAATGGTTAGTAAAGGTTCACAACATCTAAAGAATTGAAATTCACTTGTCATTTAAGGACTAGGATGAGACTCATGCAGACCATATAAAAAGGAAAAAGAGACCTAGAAGAGAGAACAAATTTTAATAATGAATTAACCCTATTATTAAAAAATACTCTAAAATGATAACGTTGGGTTATTCCAAACTAAGAGGAAATAATGAAGGGAAGGAAAGGAAAAAAGAGACATTTATGATGTTGTAAAAAGAGAAAACAAGTTCTAATCATGAATTAACCCTAGTATTAAAAAATACTCTAAAATGAGAAGGTTGGTTTATTCCTAACTAAGAGGAAATAATGGAGGGAAGGAATAAAAAAGGGACATTTATGATGTTGTAAAAAGAGTTCTCTTTGAATGTGCTTCACATATTTTCTATAATCTTATCTTCATCTTCTTGGAATTGCTTTACGGTTAGGGTTTTTTTCCCTTTTGTGCTAATTGAATTAAGTCTCTTTGGTAAATATGAACTTTAATATTTGTTCCCCAAACAAGGGACCACTTTGAACATTAAAATATTCTTTTAATAAACCATTTTTCAAAAATGATTTATTGCCAAGCCATAAATAGTTACAAATTATATTTTAACTTTTATGCCATAATATTTTCATTCCATCCATGGATACCATTTTTTATTTTTTCATCTTGTCTTTATCTTTCTAATGAGATCTCATTTTCTCAATTTGGACATCGAGAGATCAATATATTGCCTTTACAAGATAGTGACTCAATAACTATTGATCTACTTCATGTGAATCTTATCCGTTAATTTATGAATCCGCCATATTTATCCCACATGCATTAACAATTTATAAAGAAATGGGCTCCCAAAACTATTTATGTATGAAGTAGAAAGAGCTATCGTACTATGCATAGCTTATCCATAATGCAGGTTTTGATTGTCATATCATTACCCAATCATCATGTTAAGTCATTTCTAATCAATATGTTTCCAAACAATAACTTCTAAGTGTCACCCAAAAGGTGATCTAGGTATATATTAGTGGCCACCCGCCTACTCCACTTGGACCCCCATCGTTGTTTCCTTTTAGTTTCCTTAATTGTAGCACAAGTTACTTTTTTGGCAGTTTTTTGGTTCCTAACTTAGCCGTTTTGAGGGACTAAAAGAGGTTTTTAGGGAAAACTAAGAGACCAAAAAAGTCCCAAACCAATTTTTTTCTTTTTTTTTGCCTTCTCTTCAAAACCTTCGGGACTAGGCATTATGATAGCCAAACAGGGATCATGTGCCAAAGTTACGACCTGAGGAAGTTGATGTACCAATTTACCCAAATGGGCCCCACAGTGTTGGCGCTTTATCTCCTAGGGTTAGGTTTTTGGATGTTTAGGGTTTTCCATTATTTATCAATAATAAATAGGCCTTTGAGCCTCATTATAACACAATTCAAAGGCATGTAGTCACCACATCTCTTCTCAAAGATAAGCTGCCATCACCCGAGCTAGTTTTATTTCCATTTTGTTTGTAAGAATATTTCAGTATTTGATATTAATGAAATGAAGTGTTATTTCTATTGAATCTCTGTATTTATGGTTATACTGGTAATTTTTTGCATTTCTATTTAAGTTCGGATCAATGGTATTAGAGTTGTCTTCTCTTTCTCTGTTTTTCTTTGCATATCCCCAACGAGGTTGGGATATAAGGAGTTAAGGCTCGAATTGGTCGAACATTTGCAAGATCAACCTCAAAAATATTGATGACTTCCCATGGTGGAAGAGAAACAATATGAAGGGGCAGGAAATCCTTTCAAAATCTTGCTTGAAGAAGCCCTCAAGCAACAGAGGAACACAATGATGGACACATTTTCCCAAATCCTTTAGTGACTACCCAAAGGTGACGCATCTTCTTCCAGCAACTACTATGGAAGTGCCACACCCTTTAAGGTACAAGTTAACTTTGACATCCCCATATTTTAGGGTCAGATAGATGCAGACATCGTAGATAAATGGTTAAATCTACTAGAAGGATATTTTTCTGTTCATAATTTTTCTAGTCGGGAAAAGATCACTTTTTCACTTCTCAAAGATGCCCCCCATGTCAAGGACTGCTGGGAAACCTACTGTGAGAGGAAGGACGAAAGTACACCCTCACTATTTTCAGCCGCACCCACTTGGAATCTGTTCCAAGATGCCATCAAGGGGTAGTACTACCCTATCGGGAGTTATGAGGATAAATACATAAAGTGGACCACACTGCGGCATGGAAGGGACCAAGACATGCCAGAGTTTACCAATGTTTTTCATACCCTTCACACGAAGTTGGGTATCAAGGATTTTGAGTGACATTTGGTACTCAAGTACTGCGGTTGCCTACACAAGTACATCCAAGACGAGATGGAGTTCTTGGACATCTCTTGGCTTAGTGCGGTGTACAAATACACTGTCAAGATTGAGCAGAAGTTTAAATTGAAAAAGAAATACTTTATATCTACGAATTCGAAGAAAGGGAAAGGTGCCCCCAAACCACAAAGAAAAGGACAAAGCCAAGGCGGGGCAACTTAGGACAACCTGCTGAAGCCACAAGAAAATAACAACACCATGAAGACAAAGAAGGACACAGGAAAATGGTGTGATTTCCATAAGAGATTCACTCACAACACGAGTGAGTGTCAAGAAAAACAGTCACTGGTGCCCGAGATGAAGTCTTCCGAATCAGATGCATGTTCCGAATTTAAGTCAGAACCCAATAAGGGGAACAACAAAGGGAAGTAAATCATTGATGCAGAGCCCAGTTCCACTATGGCTACCACTAAGATCTAGAAGAATGAGCTTGAAGATCAAGAGGAGAGGGAACACCTCTTCCACTCACAGATGTGGGTGAAGGGTTCTCTGCTGCAGTTCATTGTTGACAAAGGGAGCCAAAAGAACATCAATTATTGTGAAGTTGTTGGGCCTACCGACTACTACACATTCGCAGTTGTACACCATCTGGTGGCTTTACCAAGGAAGATATCTCCACATCAGCCAACAACATTGCCTTCCCTACAACATCAATCCCTTCATGGATGAGGTATTGTGTGATGTTTTTCCTCTTGAAGTTTGTGATGTATTATTAAGACAACCATACTTGAGCAAGTGGCATGTTGTATATGAGTCTAGGCCTCACTCTGTGATTATTAATTTGGGAAATAAGTTGTACGGAATACTAGAGGTAGCCCTACCTACTGTCATCTCTTTGATCATTGCAAAGTAATGTAGTAAGATGATTTCGCAAACCAGGTTTTTTTTTTCCTTATGAGTCACCCTTAAGGAAGGAATAAGATTGTGGCCACGACTTCCATACATGGCTCCTCCACACAATAGTAGCAGACGGGCAAGGTCATGGAGGAGTACAGGCACATTTTCTCCTCACCTATGGGGGTGCCTCTGCACTGTTAGGTCAAGCACTCCATCGATCTAAGCCCGAGCATGCTGATACCTAATGGACCTATTTATCGATGCTCTATTCTAGAGAACGATGAGATCAAGAGGCATATTCAGGAGTTGTTGCATAAAGGGCACATAAATCCAAGTGCATCACCTTTTGGAAGCCCAACTATATTGGTACAGAAGAATGATGGGACCTGGAGACTTTGTATTGACTATCGGGCATTGAAAAATATCATTGTATGAAATAGGTACCCAATCCCATGGATTAATGACCTTCTGGACCAGCTCAAAGGGGTCAAATATTTCAGCAAGATTGATTGAAGTATAGTTATCACCAAGTGCCTATCGAACCCTTCGATGTCTAGAAAACTACCTTCAAATTCAAGGAGGGCATTTTTGAATGGTTGGTCAAGGCTTTTGGGTTAACGAATGCCCCTGCAACCATTTGAGATTGAGAAAGATGCCTCCGACTATGCTATTGGTGCAGTTCTTACTCGGTAGGCAAATCCAGTGGCTTACAACAGTGAGACACTTTCAGACGCAGTCTGAAATTGTCCCACCAATGACAAAGAAATGTATTCCATTGTGCAGGCTTTCCATCAATTTAACCATTACATTTTGGGGAAGGAAACGGTCATCCCCACAGACCACCAACCCCTACAATTCATACAGACACAAAGGAAGTTACAAAACAATCGCCATCAAAAATGGTCTACATACATGCAACGGTTCCATTTGAACAATAAGTACAAGAAGGGAAACACCAATAATGTTGCAGACTACCACAACAGACCACTAGTCATGGCACTGATCGCTGTGCTTGACTCATGTGGGCGCAAGACTTCGGGGTGGCCGCATCTTTACAAGAGCGATCCAAAATTTGTTATCACATACTAGACACTCTTGTAAGGTAAGCAAGTTCCGAATTTTCACCTCGAGGATGCACTGTTATGCCACTTGGCACACATCTGCGTTCCTTCAAGCAAGCACACAAGGATGATTTGGGAGGCGCACTACAGTTGGGTCATTGAACATTTTGAACTAGAGAAAACCGTGGAAGTATTGTAGAAGTATTTTTATTGGTCGAACCTTGGTCAAGATGTTCGAAAGTACATTCGATCCTGCATTGTTTGTGCCATTTCCAAACCAACCATCAAGAAGCAATGCTTATATACTCCTCTACCTACTCCTAGTCGATATTGGGAATCCATCCCCATGGATTACATGTCAGGCCTTCCTTCTACTAAGCATGATAATGACTTCGTTTTCATGGTCGTCGACAAATTCTCTAAGATGACCATTATGGCGGTGTGCAAGAAGAGTATCACAACAAAGGCCAATACTAAGCTCTTCTTTGAGTGAGTGTGGGTACACTTTGGGATCCCAGTGTTCAATGTAGACTACCTTCGGCCATACTTTCCACCATTGTTGGACACATCAGACATTGCATAACAACTTACACCAACAGAGCTAAACCCATATTGCATGGAACAAGCCACAGCTAATCAGATCATGGACAGACAAATCAATAACACTTTCCAGTAGAAGATCCAATTGTATCGGGTTGTCAAAGCTGGCCAACTCCTGCACCAAGGCAAGTGGCTCACTAGGGACCAAGTTCTTCAGAAGTTTTTCCATCTCATGGAGGCACTCAACACAATGGGGACCATTTCTTCCTAAGGGGGAGGACTCATCTAGGTAAATATTGGTGGCCACCAGCATATTCCACTTGGACCCCACCATTGTTGCTTTTCATCTTCCTTAATTGTAACACAACTTACTATTTTTGGCAGTTTTTTGGGTCCTAAACTTCCAGAGTTGTTTTGAGGGACTAAAAGACGTTTTTAGGGAAAACAAAGAGACCAAAAAATTCCCAATTTAGTTTACATATTTCTTTTTGGTCTCCTTTTAGATAAATTTGAAAAGAAGTATTATGATAGCCAAACAGAGATCACATGCAAAATTTACGACCCTAGGAAGTTGATGTACCCAAATGGGGCCCACAATTTTGACGCTTCATCTCCTAGGGTTAGGTTTTTAGATGTTTAGGGGTTTCCATAGTTTCTCAATAATAAATAGGCCTTTGAGCCTCATTGTAACACAACTTAGAGGCATGTAGCCGCCACATCTCTTCTTGGAAATAAGCTACCATCGCCCGAGCTAGTTTCATTTCCATTCTATTTGTAAGCATATTTCAGTATTTGATATTAATGAAATGAAGTGTTATTTCTATTGCATCTATGTATTTATGGTTATATTGATAATTTGTTGCGTTCCTGTTTAAGTTTGGATCAAAAGGATACTCTAAGTTTCACCTAAAAGGATAATCCAAGTCCTTTATTTAATGAAACAATTATCCAATGGGAGGATGAATATAACAAATTTCCTTCTTTTCTAACATCCTTTTAAATGGATAAACCATCATTTTTGACCTCTCTGAATTATTAAAGACTTGTTCAAGTATAAACTATAATCGTTGTATCCAATAACAAGATGAATATAACAAATTTCATTCTTTTCTAACATCGTTTTAAATGGATAAACCATCCTCATTGACCTATTTGAATTATTAAACACTTGTTCAAGTATAAAGTATAATCTCTCTATCCAATAAGATGATAAATATAACAAATTTCTTTTTTTTAACATCCTTTTAAATAAATAAACCATCCCTATTGACCTCTTTGAATTATTAAAAACTTTTTCAAATATAAACTATAACCACTCTACCGGATGTTTGACATGAAAACACATCAACAGCTATCAAGATTATTTATTCAAAACAAAAATAGATAAATTTCAATTCAACACCATTGTTAATATAAATATAATCATGGTATATGGAAAGAGTTCTTATGTCTTCAATATAGCATATTTTTCTTCTAACCAAACCACTCTATTTTTATATATGTTGCTATCATTTGAATGAACTCAAGGCTTAAATTAAAAATTCTGGTTTGTGTTTTATAAAGAAGAGGTTTTCATATCTTAAGTATTGCATAATGTTTCTTGTAGGTATGATGGTTTATTTGCAATTTTTTTTCTTTTAAAGTAAAATAAATCAATTTCATCTATAATTAATCTATCTAATTAAATTGGTCGGGTTTATATACATTGTTAATTTCCAATAATGCTTACAACATTTCTATTTAATATAGTTGGTCGGGTTTATATACATTGTTAATTTGCCATAATGCTTACAACATTTCTATTTAATTTAATTGTAGGTTTCACTGATTTTTTTTTATGTGGAAGGGTTTTTTATTTCTCGAATATTACATACGATTCTTGTGAATATGATTGTCCATAAAGTTTATTTATTTATTCGTGAACACTATTGTTTTATTTAAAATATTTTGTTCATTTCAATGTAAGGGTTATACTTTTGAGGGTGGTTTATCTCTTACTTTTTTTTTTTTTAAGGACTATCTGTAATAGTTAGTGGCCTTGGACCCGGATGCGAGTGTTATCACCACGTTAGAATGATTGGACAGCCCAAGACGGCAGCTGGCCAGGGCTCCAACCACTCCAGGCGGCTCATAGCATACGAGGGACGGGCATTCATAGCCCTCAGTTATTGTGGACAGCGGAGGAGAGTTATGGCACTGCGCAGAGGTGTAAATGCGCAGGGGGAATGTTGGTCCGGTTTGGAGGACTGTGCACACCGATTAAAGGATATGGAACAGGGTATTATATGCATACCGGCGCGCCTCATATGGCTCAGCAGAGAGCGCACCAGAGAACAGCTCAGAGCTCGGAAATCTGTCCGAATTAGGTCCCTTCATCCTGATTCTGGTTTCAGTTGGACGAGAGATTTACGCAAGCCTGTCCATGCCCCTTCTCAATTTCCTCTTTGGCTATTCACAGCCAATTCCTCTTCATTTCAGTCAAGTTTAAGGTTGGGTACCTGGCTTAGTCGTAGTGTGCTGCCTGCATACAATTGGCCTCCTCGCTCTTTTCACCTGTGTCTATTCGGCCTGCTCCTTATTTTGACAATGCCGCGTCTGAGAGGCACTCCCTGTCGAGGCAGTAACACTGGTTCCAGGGGAGTTTCTTGCAGCAGAGGCGGCTATGTTCCGCATAATATCGCTCCATTATCCTCTGTTCCGCCTCCCTCATCGCCATCTGATAATTCTGGCCCGTCCATTGCCCCTGTTGCGCCTTCCTCTCTGGCTTCGAACAGTTCAGGCATTTCCCTGAACAGCGCCTTCCACTCGGTGCATTTTCAATTTAGGAGCCGGCTTAATAAGCCTCTCATTTCTGCCTTAGTGATGGTGATAGTTGAGGAAGAAGAGGAGCAGATCAGCTCGGACAATCCTTCCACGGATCCTTCGAGTGCCCAGATGCCCAACAACAGTCCAGGAAGCCCATCGGGGGCGGTCCTCAATGACCCAGAACAGAAGGAACTGGAGAACCAGACCCTGCCTGCTCAGGAGCCCGTTATCGACAGCGAGCCAGCGCGTTTTAGCAACATTCTACATTTGGTTCTCCCACCAGGCAGAAGCGCAACGGATGTCGAGGATAACGTCATGGTGGAATGGGTCAATTTAACTCCAGACAAGGAATTCAGCTTGCCTCCGAAGGACTGAGCTCGCCAAGCCTTCCAGCGCGCTTCAGAATGTTCAGCATTTTTGTTCAGGTCTGCGTCCAGGCGTCTTGCTGTTGTGACTATGCCCAGGTGTTTGTTTGTTTGCTTAATCTATGTCCAGGTGTCTGTCTAAGAATGTCTCTGTCTAGGTGTCGTTCTATGTCCAGGTGTCTGTATGTGTCCAGGTGTTTTTATATGCTGTTCAAAAGGTATATGTTCAGATGTTTTGGCAAGAAATCCACAAGGAAAATGTCAGTAGCATTTTGGAATTTTTGTAACAGTTAAAAGTCAGAGAAATCCTTTTTGTAATTGCCAGAAAGCAGAATGCTGGCAAGAATTTTTTGATAGAGGGCAGGTAGCTACCCCCTCAGAGGTTAAACCCTCTCTGTAAATAATTTTCCTTTTATTTAATAGAATAGCCTTTATCTCGAAAAAAAAATAGTTGGTGGCCTTGGACTTATGAATTTATTGGCAACTTATAAATTTTTAGATAAAGTTACTTGTTGATTTGAATACAAGCGTTGAGTTGATATTGGTTTCAATGCAAGTGCTATAGATAAAATATTTTTTTACCTTTGGAAAATTCCATAGGAATGGAATCTCTTATTGATTTGAATTACTTTCTATTTTTATGATTCATCCATTAATATATAGTCATTCCATCATTTTTACTATGATTAGGTAGTTTTGTTGGATAATTAAGGTGATTAACTCCATTCTCCGGGAATGAAACGTACTTTTCCTTATATTTAAGTATTTTTAAATTTTTTAAGTTATTGTGTTTAGAATCTTTGGTTTTAAAGACTTTCTTCCTTCTCAAAGTTATTTAAGAAATAAAACTTTTTAATCATTTTGCACATGAATTTTTTTTTTTGGTCTAAGCTATTAAAATGTAGGGATTTTAACATATTACAAGGGAGTTGAGTATTAGCAATTTTTTGGAGTGTCAACTTGTTGACTTTCATAATACTTTGGCTAGAAAAAATTGTGACTTTTATTGTACTTGGTTAGAAACCATTGGTATTGTACTTTGAATTTCATCATTTTGCATTTTGTGTCTTGTCTCATAATGTTCAAGTCTTTCTAGCTTCCAATTGGCACATGGATTTTTTTGGGGATTGAAAAGAACCCAAAGAGAAAATGATTCTATCTTTGTAGTTGTATATATATTCCTTGCAAAAATAACTATTGATGCAATGAAAAAAATATAAAATCACCCATATAATGAACAAAACTATGTCATTCTCTCAAAAAGTAGAAAGCTTGAGATTTTGGTGAGGTTCTTCATGTAATTCATAAACTAATGGTCAATGTAAAGTGGTTAACAAAATCCTTGGAAATATTTTAAGATGTATGGTAAGAAAGGAGCTAGGACAATGGGATGTGGTATTAGTGCAAATACATTTTTCATATAAAAATTGAATGAACAAATCGAAAAGAAAGAATCATTTATATATTGTTAAAGCCTAGAACCATAAGCAATGAAATATTTGTCTAACATGCCTAAAATAACTGAGAAATACAAATGAAAACTTATTATTTGAACATATGAAAGAAGAGAATGCACAAGTGCAATGGTCCTTACAATGGCTAAACCAAGGGTATGAGCAACGGGATAATAAGAAAATAAGAGTGAAGAAATTAAAGGTGAGTTGGTATCAATGCATCTGTGGAAGTTCCCAAAATGAATATACAACAAACTAGAGATGAATAAGATAGGATTCTAATGAATATTTTAGAAAATAATTATGCTCTTAAATTTATTGAAGGTATGGATATCTTAACACCTCCAATGTGGCATATTTGTATGAGTACGAGTACCATGAGGGTATTGTGGAAGAATATGAGAAAAATATTTGTCTAGAAAAATAAAATTGTAGATCATAAAAGAAAAGAAATTTTAGAGTCACTATAGGAAAAAGTTTAAAATAGAAGTAGGAATCAGAAGACTAAACAGAATTTCGTTTGGTAGGGAGAAACAATAGTATATGAAGTCACATGGATTTCAAAGGAAGACTTGCATCAAGTCAGTTAGGCATCACATAAACATTTTAACAATCCCATGAGCAAGACCTAAAGTTTATTTTCATGTGAGGAGTCTAATACAATGGCACTGCCAAATCCTCTTGCAAAATTTTCACCTACCCCTTGAAGTTCCACATGACGAATTATGTACCCTCCATGTTTGTATTCTCTTATATACACAATAAAGTTATTGTTGATAATGTTAGATAGTGAGTTGTGCATCATTCAATCTAAAATAGAATGATCCACTTGTGCATGTCAAGGAGACTTGTTAGAGAAGGTGTCAAAAATGACCTATGTGTGTCATATGATTTCCTTACCTATCTAAAATGCATATCATAATTAAAAAATCTAGCAAGAATATAGGATGTAGGGGGGATGAGAGGTCCACAAATCCAACATGTCCCATGAGCTTGGAAAATGAAAAAACATGGAAATGTTAATAAAATTAAATTAACTTTTGAGAAAGTTACAAATGGTGAAAAAAAGAAATTAGAGGGAGCACAAGATTGAAGTTAAGGAGGGTTTCATATTTCTTGTTATTTGTTGAGAAGGTATATTAATGGAAGTGAAGAATATAGGATGATAGAAGTTGAAATACAAGAAAATTTCACACGAGGAGAAAATAAGAGAAGTAGTCAATAAGAAGTATTGGTATTTTCCTCGTGTTGTAAGTTCAATTGAGTCATAAAATAAAAAGAATTTTTAATGTTTTCTGAATTCTAGCCCAAATTTAATAACAATATTAAGAGTCTATTAAGGCATGCTGGTAATATTTTGAAGCTCTAATGCTAAATTGATTAATTGATTGACCATTGTTTTTCTCTATTATATACTTTGATTTAAATTTATGTTGTATGTGTACTTCCAATTACTTGTTGTGCTTAAATTGAATTTCAATTTTGTAATGTATGTTATGCATTATGGCTTTTTCTTTTTAACTATTCATTGATTCCTTAATTATGATATCCTACCTTTCCACTACAATATTACATTATAAGAACACCACACGACCACCATCCATACACATTATATATACATTATTAATCTATAACTTCATCATGCAACTATTAGAAATTGTATTCCCTAGATGGGGTGCTAGATTCAGGAAATGGTTGGGAGTAGGTTTCCATTGTTCCACAAGGCCATGCACCTATGGGATGTGGAAACACGTCCCCATAGTGGTTTTTAGATTGCATGCAACATATAGGAGGGAACCTATTCAATTGCCTTCTAATGATATGCATGGAGCCCATGTTTAGACCTTGAAATCAGCATTTGATGGTGAGACATACAATGAGGTATAAGATCATATTTGGAATGGATACTCGCTCACATAACAAGCTTATCATTTCATCCAATCTCATAAATTATGCATTCATTTGGTGTCATCCAAAGGGGTTTTGCTATGGTTTCTAGGTCAAGGAATTCATTCCTCATCACTTCATGAGAGGTCTCCAACCCAGATTCGAGTTTCAAGGCAGTTGCTTAGGGAAGAAACTTATACAACGTATCTAATCTGAGTGTTTTTCCTATATAATATAGTAGTGGTTCTTGGGTATGCCTCTATGGTGCCTATTCAAGATACTATTTAGGGCTTGTACTTATATTGACAACTTCGTTTGGGGATTAGCAAAGAAATATGAGATTGTTACCAATGTTTCCTAACTATTTTTCATACTCTTGTCAGCTCTTCTAATGCACCAATTGAGTTTGAGAAGGAAACAACCAAGCCAATCGTGTTAGGAATTTCAAATTCTGCCTAGCTTATGGATCATGGATGGTGACTGAGACTGGTCAAGCAAATTTTCAGTCTTCTCCATTGAGAAAAAAATGTTACTTTCTATTTTTTCAGTTTTAGTTTGGTTTGTTGTATCTCTATAGGGTGAATGCAACAAGCTCACTTCTGGGAGAGGGGCTTCTTGGTCTCCAAAAGTCATTGGTAGACCTTCTTGAGTACAATTCCTTAGACCTCCTCCTACGTAAGAGTTTATTCTCATTGGTTACTCTCATCACAGGTTTGATTCCTCCATGAATTTTTGTTCCTATCCTACAAGATTCTTAGTCAAATTTAACCCTCAAATCACTCCAAAATAAGACATCATGTCACGTCAGTGTGCTTGTGCCTATCGTAGATCAGCATACTATCAAGAACGTGAGAATACCCGAACCCAATTGAGGGTTGAAAGCTTAACAACTCGAATCAAAGAACTCGCTCCACACTTAGTGTAAGAGGAGTTATCTTATGTTGAAAGGGAATTGGCATACAAGTGTTATACCCTTACAAACATTGAAGCGTTGAAAGAGATTGATTATTGTGTTATAAATGCAAGTCATACTCGTGGAAGATATAACTAATACATTTATATTGTGGATATCTATTGGCACCTCAAATTTCTGCTAGTCGGAGTACTAATAAACAATATTGAAGGCAAAAAGGGCATTCTTCTCTCTTTGGATTCCATGCAACAAAGACTAGAAACAATGGATCGAAGGCTAGGTCACATTGAAAAGCACATGGGCATCCCTCCTAAACTAGGTTTCCCTCCTGGCAACAACAAGGAGTCCATCCAAGTATAAGCCACCAATTCAAATAGCTTTTCTTAATTGCTTTTTAGTTTTCTTGGTTTTACTCTTATGCACTATTTTTGTAATTACCATTCTACAATAGGCCTAAGAGTCCCAATCACTTGTTTTGAATTTTTGGGTTCAACTGACAAGGACAACTTTTTGTGTTTTGCTTTCTTGAAGAGATTGAAATTCTATGTCTGGTATGGCCTTTCTAGTGGCTGACCAGATTAGTCTTTAGACATTGGAATGTAATCTTATGTTCAGAAGAAATACAAAACCTTCACTTCACAAAAGATCTATTACAAAATATATATAAATGTTAAAACTTAACTTTAAACTTATTTTAATTCCACATCTATCATACAAGTTCACATCCACATAACCACTAAAAATGGTCCTTTATTACTCCTTTCCCATGTTTTCCTAAGAGATGTCTATTATTAAGTCAAATACATCTAAATTTTGATTGTCTTGTAAACAACATATATAACTTACAAAAAAAATCTCAGTCACTAAAAAATGTGGTCCATAACAACACATAAGATTCAATATATCATGATTTTATTGCAAAAACTATAAAAAAACCCCTCTCTTAAACAAATATTCCTAATTAACAACATCATATAATATTTAATAAAAACTAAACTCTACATAAATCTACTAATTTACATCTCATAAATATATACAAAATATTACTTATAAAAACAATATGCTTCTTTCAATTTTTTTTTTATCTCAGCCTGCAAATTAACTATGCAAATCTGTGATTCTTCTCACACTGGGAGGTCTTCAAACATATAAAAAGGGGAATTATTCATCCACTAATAAAATAAGTATTACCGAGAACTCAAGTTTATCCGATTGTTTGTTCCATTACAATATATAAGTGCTTACACTCCAACTCACCACCATTAATGGCGCACATGCTTAGAGGCGCCCCCAAAACCCTTAGTAACATAATCTTATTACTGTAGGAAGTACAAACTTCACAAATACCATTGATTAAGAGTGAAACAATTCAATCTCAATGTCTCAGCTATATAATAGTCAAACCTGCATTGAGTATAGTTGTATAGCTATAGTTATTATCAGCGATATAATAGTCAACCCTGCATTGAGTATAGCTGTATAGCTATAGTTATTATCAGTTTCTCTATATTTCTCGATCAGAATAAGTGTGGATGTTAAATAACATTAAAATATTAATTTTAGAAAAAAAAGCCAAAATTATGATTTTTGATATTTAAATTATATTTTTGGAATATATAAATAGATTTAATATTATGAAAATAATTAAGTATTCAAAATGATATAAATAATAATAAAAACTTATTATTTAAAAAAAAATCATTAAATTTTAAATAAATTAAACTATAAATATATCAAAAATTAAAAATAAAAATATCAAATAAATTATGATTCAAAAATTTAATACATTGAAAAATCAAAAACCTATGATTCAACAATTTAATACATCTGGTTCTTTTTTTAGAAATGTTACACCTAGAAATAGAATTATTTTGAGAATAGTTTATATCTACCAATTGGATGAGAAGTTGTCTTGCCCAAGCTATTCAGTTTTAAGAAATAGTTTTTATTAAAATTTAGTTCAATTTTTTTAATATTATTTAAAATGTATTTTTAAATTATAAATAAATATCATAAAAAATTTTAAAACATTCTAATAATGTAAATTACAAAACTCAATTATTATTCAAAAAAAAATTTCATTAAACCAAAATGACCACAAAACCTAAGTCAAAATATAGTCCAGAAAAAATAAAAAATAAAATCATTCAATAATTTAATACTCCGTCTGGTTCTCTTCGCTAGAAATTTAGCAGTATTATATCGATGTTAAAAAATCATTCAATAATATAATACTCCGTCTGGTTCTCTTTCCTAGAAATTTAGCAGTATTAATATCGGTGTTAAATGTGGCATTATCCATTCTTGCAGAATAGTCTATCTACCAATGGTGTGGGAGCCGTCCGGGCAAAGGTGTGGTGTAGTCCACACAATTCGAAGCAATTAATATCCTCGCAACTCTAAACTGACAGCAACAGATAGCTATGCCTCTGTGGTTATTTAATAATTGTTTGATCAGTTATAAAAACGGGACATCAAAGGCTAAAATTTGATTTCAGTAGCATCCGGCTAAACAGAATTGAGTTGAATTAATGAAACTCATAAAAAAACAATATATTCCAATAAAGCCAATTCTAAAGAAAAATATTCCAGTGAAGCCCATTAAAATAAAAAATCAATTAAATTTAATTAATAAAAAATTATATATTTTATTTAAAATAAAAACAATTTAAATTAATTAGTAAAACAATTTTTAATAATTAGTTTTTACTTGTTGTATATAAATACAAATTATTTTAATTATCAATAATTATTACATATTTAATAATTTAAATTTAATTTTAAATTAATATTTTTTTATAAAAATTATAAATTTAAAATTATTTTTACTTTAAATCTAAATGATTATCCATTTTGAATTTTAACATTTATAATCTTTAATTAAAATTTATTCTATACACTGATAGAGGCTATAATGAATAGCTTAAAAGTTAATTAAAAATAAACTTCGCTGCCGAGCACTGATAGAGGCTATAATGAATAGCTTAAAAGTTAATTAAAAATAAACTTCGCTGCCGATCTTTGTTTCGTCTTTCATTCAATAATTATATCGTTAAAATTGTTGATGTGTACACCTACATAATTTGTGAGAATACTGCACAAGCAATATCACCTAACTATCAAGTGGGTGCACAAAATCAATGAGCAGGGTTGCCGAAGGTTTAAGATGCACATTTGCAATATCGTTGAGGGGATCATAGGAAAGTATACTCATATTTCTTTCCTAATTGATTCTCTTCGATTTAATATATTTCAAATTAGACTCAAACAAATCAAACAAATCAACAATGTTGCAGTTAGGGTTGAAAATTAATTAATTCAAATTGGGTGTATAATTTAAGGTGTTTTTATTTTTCTAGTGTGTATAATTTAAGGTGTTTTTATTTAAGTGTTAATGAGATGATTGTTTTTAACAACCAAAGTGGAAAGAAACATTATATATATAAAATAATCCCCTTCATTTATATATATATGATTAAAGAAGTTTCCTTTATATTGGACAAATTTGGTCAACCATGACTAGACTATATTCATTTCAATTATATATACATGATTAAAGAAATTCCCTTGATATATTAGACAAACTTGGTCAACCATGACTATACTAATGAATATAGGTTGGGTTAGGTAGTTTTACAATAATCTTGTACAGTAAAAACAAATTTTGGTTGTAAGTTTTACTTGTGACTAGGGGGTTTTAATAAGGTAATTTATGTCCTCCCGATTTAGTTTAGTGGAATCCATGATATCCTCTCGACTGGTAAACTTGAAGACATGTTTTAGCCTCAAGAAGCAGATACTCCAAAATAGGATCTTGAATGAGAGTAACTTGCTTGGATGCCCAATCTAGGGCTCACAATGCTTCTGCTTTAGCACATCCAACAGTCATACATCATCTGCAGTGATACACCATCAAGTGGCTTCACCAAGGATGAGATCTTTGGATCATCCAATAGTGTCGCCTTCCCTACAGCATCAAGCCCTTCACGGATGAGGTACTTTGTGATGTTTCCCCTCTTGAAGTTTGTGATGTATTATTAGGACAACCATACTTGTGCAAGTGACATGTTGTATATGAGTCTAGGCCTATCTCTGTGATTATTACTTTTTGCAATAGGTTATACAAGATACTGGAGAAAGCCCCGCCTACTGCCATCTCTTTGATCACTGCAAAGTAATGTAGTAAGATGATTTCACAGACTAGGAAATTTGTTTTCCTTATAATTCACCCTGAAGGAAAGAAGAAGTTGTGGTCATGGCTTCCAGACATGGCTCCTCCACACAACATTAGCAGATGGACAAGGTCGTGAAGGAGTACAAGGACATTTTCTCCTCACCTATGGGGGTGCATCTACACTGTCAGGTCAAGCACTCCATCGATCTAAGACCAGATGCACTGCTACTCAATGGACCGATCTATCAACGTTATGTTCTGGAGAACAATGAGATCAAGAGGCAAATTCAGGAGTTGTTGCATAAATGGCACATAAAGCCAAGCTCATCATCTTGTGGAAGCCTGATTATATTGGTACAGAAGAAGGATGGGACTTGGAGAATTTGTATTAACTGTTAGGTGTTGAACAAGATCACTGTACAGAATAGGTACCCAATCTCACGGATTGGTGACCTTCTAGATGAGCTCAAGGGGGGCAAATATTTCAACAAGATTGATTTGAAGTCCGGTTATCACCAAGTGCCTATCGAACCCTCCATTGTGTGGAAAACTTCCTTCAAATTAAATGATGAAATTTTCGAATGGTTGGTCAATCCTTTTGTTTTAATGAATGCCCCCGTAACCATTTGAGGTTGAGACATATGCCTCCAACTATGCTATTGGTGCAGTTCTTACTCAGCAAGGGAATCCAGTGGCTTACCACAATGAGACACTTTCAGAAATAGGTTGAAAGTTTCCCACCTATGACAAAGAAATGTATTCCATTTTGTAGGCTTTCCATCAACGGAAGAATTACATTTTGGGGAAGGAAATGGTCATCCACACAAACCACCAACCCGTGCAATTCATATAGACACAAGGGAAGTTGTAACAACCCTTGTGAAAATTCCATGTAAAAATATATAAATACCACAGATGATGGGACACGTATTCCAAGCTAAATGTTGGGCAAGACATCCTAGTGGGTGTTCATTTGGTTGTTTATGGCTAAGGAAATTGACAAAGGAAATGGCTAAGGCATTAAAGAGGCAAAAGGGTATTTTGGCACATTTATTTATGAAAATAATGGAAATTAGGAGAAAAGGAAGGTGAAAGGTCACATTTTGCATGTGAGGAGGAAATTGAAGGAAAATAATGGAAAATGAAGAAAATAGAGGCCTCATTAATAAAAAGGCTTATGAGGATCATTGGGCAAGACCTGGGTAGTTTAGATTTGGAGCTCTCCCATTATTCTCTCTCTCTCTCATACTGTTGGTCACTTAGAGTTTTTTTGGAGCACTTTGGCATTGGAGCAAGAAAGGAAAAGAAGGCAAGAGGAAGCAAAGATCAAGCATGGAAAGGTAGGATCAAGCAGCTACAACAGGGTTCATTGCAGGTATCAACTTGCATGTGTATTTTCCTTTCTAGATTTGGCATGCATGGGATTGCATGTGTATTTTCCTTGTTAGATTTGGCAGGCATGGGATTGCACGTGTATTTTCCTTGCTAGATTTGGCATGCATGGGATTGCATGTGTTTCTTTTCTACCATGGCATGGGTTTTTCCAGGTGTGATAGTATTTTCAGCCTAGCCTTGCCATTTCCTAATAGATTTGATGAGATGGGTTCTCTCATGCGTTTTGTGGGGGATGGCTAGATTGGATTCGAAGCTGAGTGGGGTGGATCTTCGAATTGACAAACACATGGTGGTAGTGGTGCCTGAACCAGACTGAGGATGCACAAAGCCACTAGCCTAGTGACCCCTGAACTGGACTATGGGTTGTGGTAAAGCCAGATTATGTGCCTCGGTGGGCCTAGGAATCCTTGCCGATGAATGACGGGATATACGGTAAAGCCAAGAGGTGAATTTTCTCTCCGTTGGGCCTAGTGATTCCGAGATGGAATGCACGGTAAAGCCTAGAGAGTATGTCTCGGCGTAGGGCCTAATGATCCCTAGATCAGACTATGGATGCACGGTAAAGCCTAAGAGACTAGAAGGCACTCAAATTCCGCACGGTGTAGGCGAAGAACTCTGGTCGCATCCACCTTGATTGGTGTTTTTTGATGTGTTATATGAGTCCCACATTCATGCTTGGAATATGGCACGAGGGTGGTTGGCTGAAGAGAGAGGTGGCTCAACCAATCTATGGTCGGGTGGAACATAGTAGTCCCATCACCAGTAAATGTATTGAAATATATATTTATTAAGGAAAAATTCATTCCCTTGATTTTCATGTGAAAATGTATTGAAATATATATGGATTTTGATGGCTAATATGTTTATTGTATTTTTGTTCCTATTATGTTGTTTATATGCACATTTACCTTGGAGGGTGTTACAGAAATTACAGAACGATCGCCATCAGAAATGGTCCACATACCTGCAATAGGTCCATTTTAACATTAAGTACAAGAAAGGAATTGCCAATAATGTTGTAGACTGCCTTAGCCGACCACTAGTCATGGAAATAGTGGTTGTGCTCAACTCCTATGGGCATGAGACTTCGGGGTGGTCGCATCTTTACAAGAGAGATCTAGAATGCAATAGCACATACTAGACACTCTTGGAAGGTAAGCAAGTTCCAAATTTTCACCTCCATGATGCACTATTATGCCATTTGGGGCACATCTATGTTCCTTAAAGCGAGCGCACCAAGGTGATTTGTTAGCTGCACTACATTCGGGTCGCTGGACATTTCAGAGTAGAGAAAATTGTGGCAATATTGCAGAAGTATTTTTATTGGTCGAACCTTCATTAGGATGTTGGGAAGTACATTCGATTTTGCACTATTTGCGCTATTGCCAAACCAACCATCAAGAAGCAAGGCCTATATACTCCTCTGCCTACTCCCAATCGACCTTGGGAATCCATCTCCATGGATTACATGTCAAGCCTTCCTTCTACTAAGCATGACAACAACTGTGTTTCCATGGTCTTCGACAGATTCTCTAAGATGGCCATTATGGCGGCCTACAAGAAGAGTATCACAACAAAGGCCACTGCTAAACTATTCTTTAAGCAAGTGTGGGTAGACTTTTGGATCTCACAATCCATTATCTCAAATTGGGACAACAAATTCTTAAGTGCATTTTGGTCAAGTCTTTGGTCGATGTTGGATACCAAACTTACTAAGTTCATGACTTTCCACCCCCAAACTAATGGCCAAACAGAGGTCGTCAACATGATGATCATACACATTCTGCGTATGTACAACTCAAAGCATCCACACACATGGGATGAAAGCCTCTCCTATGTCCAGCACAGCTACAACAAAACTCTCCATAGCTCAACAGGCCATAATGCCTTTCAGGTAGGGTTGAGATATTAGCCATTATGTCCCATTGATGTGGCCATACCATTTGAAGCCACTCAAGCAGATTCGGCTCATGTCCAGTCTGAAGTCAACAAGGCTAACAACTTCATTGAACTCATTCAACACATCTACCAGCAGGTCCATGATATATTGGATAGATCCAATGCTAAGTACAAGCGGTGTCATGATCAGCATCGTGTGTTGCACAAGTTCCAGGTAGGTGAGAAAGTTTGGCTACATTTGTAGAAGGAGCACCTCGCTGGGCCCCACTGCAAGCTTCACCCTTCACCAATATGGGCCATACACCATCACCAAGGCTGTAGGGGACAATGCCTGCAAGCTCAGCATTCCACCTTTCTTTTGTCTATACCCAGTGTTCAATGTAGACTGCCTTTGGCCATACTTTCCACCATTGCTAGACACATCTGACATTGCAGAACAACTTACACCAATATATTTAAACCCATATTGCATGGAACAAGGCACAATTGATCAGATCATGGACACGCAGATCAAGAACACTCGCCAACAGAAGATCCAACTATATTGGGTTGTCAAAGCTGGCCAATGCCTACACCAAAGCAAGTGGCTCACGAGGGACTAAGTTCAACATAAGTTTTCCCATCTCATGGAGGCACTCAACACAATGGGGACCATTTATTCCTAAGGGGGGAGGACTGATCTAGGTGGATATTGGTGGACACATGCATATTCCACTTGGACCCCCATCATTGTTTCTTTTCAGTTTCCTTAATTCTAGCACAACTTACTATTTTTGATAGTTTTTTGGGTCCTAAACTTCCGGAGCTGTTTTGAGGGACTAAAAGACATTTTAGGGAAAACAAAGAAACCAAAAAAGTCTCAATCTAATTTACTTATTTTTTTGGCCTCCTTTTCAAGATATTCGAAACGAGGTATTATGATAGCTAAACGGAGATAGCATGCCAAAGTTATGACCTTAGGAAGTTGATGTACCAATTTACCCAAACGGGGCCCACAGTTTTGACACTTCATCTCCTAGGATTAGGTTTTTAGATGTTTAGGGTTTTCCATTGTTTCTCAATAATAAATAGGCCTTTGAGCCTCATTGTAACACAATTCAGAGGGATGTAGCCACCACATATCTTCTCATAGATAACCTACCATCGCTCGAGCTAGTTTTATTTCCATTCTGTTTGTAATCATATTTCAGTATTTGATATTAATGAAATGAAGTATTATTTTTGCTACATCTCTGTATTTATGGTTATATCGATAATTTGTTGTTTTCTTGTTTAAGTTCGGATCAAAAGGATACTCTAAGTGTCACCTAAAAGGATAATCTAAGTCTTGTATTTAATGAAACAACTATCCAATGAGAGGATGAATATAACAAATTTCCTTCTTTTCTAACATCCTTTTAAATGGATAAACCATCCCCATTGACCTCTCTGAATTATTAAAAACTTGTTCAAGTATAAACTATAATCGCTCTATCCAATAAGAGGATGAATATAACAAATTTCCTTCTTTTCTAACATCCTTTTAAATTGATAAACCATCCCCATTGACCTCTTTGAATTATTAAAGACTTATTAAAGTATAAGCTATAACTGCTCTATCCAAGGGGAAGATGAATATAACAAATTTCCTTATTTTCTAACATCCTTTTAAAGGGATAAACCATCCCCTTAACCTCTTTGAATTATTAAGTCTTGTTGAAATATAAACTATAATCCCTCTAATTAATGTGTGACATGAAAAGACATCAACACTTATCAAGATTATTTATTCACAACAAAAATAGATAAATTTCAATTGAACATCATTATAGATGTGAATATAATCATCGTATATAGAAGGACTTTTTATCTCTTCAATATGGTATATTTTCCTTCTAACCAAACCACTCTATATTTTGTTATCATTTGAATGAACTCAAGGCTTAAATTAAAAATTGTGGTTTGTGTTTTAGAAACAAGAGACTTTCATATCTTAAGTATGGCATATGGCATAATGTTTCTTGTGGGTATGATTGGGTATGATTGTTTATTTGCAATTTTTTTTTTCTTTTGAAGTAAAATAAAGCAATTTCATGTATAATTAACCTAACTCCTTAAATGGGTCGGGTTTATATACATTGTTAATTTGCAATAATGCTTACAACATTTCTATTTAATATAATTGGTCGGGTTTATATACATTGTTAATTTGCAATAATGCTTACAACAAATATAATTGTAGATTTCAATGAAATTATTTTATATGGAAGGGTTTTTTATTTCTCAAATATTACATATGATTCTTGTGAATAGGATTGTACATAAAGTTTATTTATTTATTCGTGAACACTATTGTTTTATTTAAAATATTTTGTTGATTTGAATGTAAGGGTTACACTTCCGAGGGTGTTTTATCTCTTACACATGGTTGGAATTTTTTGTATTTAGGACTGTCTATATTAGTTATTGGCCTTCCACTTATGAATTTATGGGCCTTAGACTTACAATTTTTTTAGATCAGGTTACTTCTTGATTTGAATACAAGCGTTGGGTCTAAATTTAAGTTGACATTGGTTTCAATGCAAATGATATTAAAAAAAAAAAAAAAAAAATACCTTTCGGAAATTCCATAGGAATGGAATCTCTTATTGATTTGAATTACTTTTTATTTTTATGATTCATCCATGTATATTCCTTTTTTTTTTTTGGGTGATTAAGGTGATTCACTCTATTCCTCTTGAATGAAACGTACTTTTCCTAGTGTCTAAGTACTTTAAATTTTTTTAAGTTATTGTCTTTAGAATCCTTGGTTTCAATGCTTTAGATGCTTCCTCTTTTTTAAAGTTATTCGAGAAATAAAACTTCTTAATCATTTTGCAAATGAGTTTTTTTCACTTTTTTGTCTACGCTACTAAAATGTAGGTTTTTTAACATATTACAAGGGAATTGAGTATTAGCATTTTTTTTGGGAGTTGTTAATATGTTGACTTTCATGGTACTTGGCTATAAATAATTGGTATTGTCCCTTAAATTCCATCATTTTGCATTTTGTATCTTGTTTTTGTAATGTTCAAGCCTTCCTAACTTCCAATTGGCACATGGATTTTCTTGGGGATTGAAAAGAACCCAAAGAGAAAATGGTTCTATCTTTGTAGTTGTATATATATCCTTTAAAATAACACATTTTATTCCTTGCAAAAATAACCATTGATGCAATGAAAAAAATATAAAATCACCCATATAATGAACAAAACTATGTCATTCTCTAAAAAAGTAGAATGCTTTCATGGATTCCCAAGAAGCATAAATTCACATAGACATAAGAAATTCATTGGCCATTTCTAGTGAAATTTTTGTGAGCAATCAAATATGAGATTTTGGTGTGCTTCTTCATGTAATTCACAAACTAATCGTCAATGTAAAGTGGTTATCAAAATCCTTGGAAATATTTTAAGATGTATGGTAAGAAAGGAGCTAGGACATTGGGATGTGGTGTTAGTGCAAGTACATTTTTCTTATAAAAATTGAATGAAAAAATCAAAAAGAAATAATCATTTCTATATTGTTAAAGTCTAGCACCACAATAAATGAAAGATTTGGGTAACATGCCTAAAATAACTCAGAAATACAGATGCAAACTTATTATTTGAACATATGAAAGAAGAGAAGGCGCAAGTGCAATGGTCCTTACAATGGCTAAACCAAGGGTATGAGCAATGGGATAATAAGAAAAGAAGAGTGAAGAAATTAAAGGTGACTTGGTATCAATGCATCTGTGGAAGTTCCCAAAATAAATATACAACAAACTAGAGATGAATAAGATAGGATTCTAATGAATATTCTAGAAAAATGATTGTGTTCTTAATTTGATTGAAGGTATGGATATCTTAACACCTCCAATGCGGCATATTTGTATGAGTACCATGAGGCTATTGTGGAAGAATATGAGAAAACTATTGTCTAGAAAAATAAAATTGTAGATCATAAAAGAAAAGAAATTGTAGAGTCACTATAGGAAAATGTTTTAAATAGAAGTAGGAATCAGAAGGCCAAAGAGAATTTGGTTTGGTAGGGAGAAATAATAGTATATGAAGTCACGGATTTCAAAGGAAGACTTGCATCAAGTCAATTAGGTATCACATAAACATTCTCACAATCTCATGAGCAAGATCTCTATTTTCTTTTCATGTGAGGAGTCTAATACAATGGCATTGCCAAATCCTCTTGCAAAATTTTCACCTACCCCTTGAAGTTGCAAATGACCAATTATGTACCCTACATGTTTATATTCTCTTAAATACACAATAAAGTTATTGTTAGTAATGTTAGATAGTGAGTTGTGCATCATTCAATCTAAAATAGAATGATCCACATGTGCATGTCAAGGAGACTTGTTAGAGAAGGTGTCAAAAATGGCCTCTGCATGCCATATGATTTCCTTACCTATCTAAAATGCATATCATAATAAAAAAAAGCTAGCAAGAATATAGGATGTACGGGAGATGAGAGGTCCACAAATCCAACATGTCCCATGAGCTTGGAAAACGAAAAAACATGGAAACGTTAATAAAATTAAATTAAATTTTGAGAAAGTTACAAATGGTGAAAATAAGAAATTAGAGGGAGCAAAAGATTGAAGTTAAGGAGGGTTTCATATTTCTCGTTATTTGTTGAGAAGATATATTAATCGAAGTGAAGAAGATAGGAAGATAGAAGTTGAAATACAAGAAATTTTCACACGAGGAGAAAATAAGAGAAGTAGTCAATAAGAAGTATTGATATTTTCCTTGTGTTGTAAGTTCAATTAAGTCATAAAATAAAAGTAGTTTTTAATGTTTTGTGAATTCTATCCCAAATTTTATAACAATATTAAGAGTCTATTACGACACGTTGGCAATATTTTGAAGCTCTAATACTAAATTGATTGATTGATTGACCATTGTTTTTCTCTATTATATACTTTGATTTAAATTTATGTTGTATGCATACTTCCAATTATATGTTGTGCTCTAAATTGAATTTCAATTTTGTAATGTATGTTATGCACTATGGCTTTTTATTTTTAACTATTCATTGATTCCTTGATTTTGATCTCCTACCTTTCCACTACAATATTACATTAAAAGAACACCACACAACTACCACCCATACACATTATATATACATTATTAATCTATGGCTTCATCATGCAACTATTAGAAACTATATTCCCCAGATGGGGTGTTAGATTCAAGAAATGGTGGGGGGAAGGTTCCAATGTTCCACTAGGCCATGCACCTATGGGATGTGGCAACACATCCCCATAGTGGTTTTTTAGATTGCATGCAACAGACAGGAGGGAGCCTATTCAGCTACCTCCTAATGATATGCATGGAGCCCATGTTTATACCTTGCAATCAACATTTGATGGTGAGACATACAGTGAGGTATAAGATCATATATGCGATGGATACTTGCTCACATAACAAGCTTATCATTTCATCCAATCTCATAAATTATGAATTCATTTGGTGTCATGCAAAGGGGTTTTGGTATGGTTTCTAGCTCAAGGAATTCATTCCTCGTCACTTCATGGGAGGTCTCCAACCCAAATTCGAGTCTCAAGGCAGTTGCTTATGGAAGAAACTTACACAACATATCCAATCTAATTGTTTTTCCAATATAATATAGTATGGTTCTTGGTTATGCCTCTATGGTGCCTATTCAAGTTATTATTTAGGGCTTGTACTTATACTGACTGCTCTGTTTGGGGATTAGCAAAGAAATATGAGATTGTTACCAATGTTTCCTAACTATTTTTCATACTCTTGTCAGATCTTCTAATACACCAATTGAGTTTGAGAAGGAAACAACTAAGCCAATCGCGTTAGGAATTTCAAGTTATGCCTAGCTTATGGGTCATGGAAGGTGACTGAGATTGGTCACGCAAATTTTCAGTCTTCTCCATTCAGAAAAAAATGTTACTTGTTATTTTTCCAGTTTTAGTTTGGTTTGTTGTATCTCACAACTCACTTCTGGGAGAGGGCCTTCTTGGTCTCCAAAATTCATTGGTAGACCTTCTTGAGTGCAATTCCTCAGACTCCTCCTATGTAAGAGTTTATTCTCATTGGTTACTCTCATCACAGACTTGATTCCTCCATGAATTTTTGTTCCTATCCTACAATATTCTTAGTCAAATTTAACCCTCAAATCACTCCAAAATAAGACCTCATGTCACGTCAGTGTACCTGTGTTTGTCGTAGATAAACATACTATCAAGAACATGGAAATACTTGGACCCAATTGAGGGTTGAAAGCTTAATAACTTGAATCAAAGAACTCACTCCACAACTAGTGTAAGAGGAGTTATCTTATGTTGAAAGGGAATTGACATACAAGTGTTATACCATTACAAACATTGAAGTGTTGGAAGAGGTTGATGATTATGTTCTAAATGCAAGTCATACTCGTGGAATATATAACTAATACATTTATATTGTGGATATCTATTGGTACCTCAAATTTCTGTTATTCAGAGTACTAATAGACAATAATGAAGGCAAAGAGGGCATTCTTCTCTCTTTGGATTCCATGCAACAACAACTAGAAACAATGGATCGAAGGCTAGGTCACATTGAAAAGCACACGGGCATCCCTCCTAAACCAGGATTCTCTCCTAACAACAACAAGGAGTCCATCCAAGTATAAGCCACTAATTCAAATAACTTGTCTTAATTGCTTTTTAGTTTTCTTGGTTTTACTCTTATGCACTAGTTTTGTAATTACCATTCTACAATAGGCCTAAGAGTCTCAATCACTTGTTTTGGATTTTTGGTTTCAACAGACAAGGACAACTTTTTGTCTTATGCTTTCTTGAAGAGATTGAAATTCTATGTTTGGTATGACCTTTCTAATGGCTGACCATATTAGTCTTTAGACATTGGAATGTAATCTTATGTTCACAAACAATACAAAACCTTTACTTCACAAAAAATCTATTACAAACTATGTATAAATGTTAAAACTTAACTTTAAGCTTATTTTAATTCCACGTCTATCATACAAGTTCACATCCACATAACCCCTAAAAAGGTCATTTATTACTCATTTCCCATATTTTCCTAAGAGATGTCTATTATTAAATCAAATACATCCAAATTTTGGTTTTCTTGTAAACTATATATATATATTATTATATATATTCTATATATATATATATATATATATATATATATATTATATATATATATATATATTTTAATCTCAGTCATTAAGAAATGTGGTCCATAAACAACATATAAGATGCAAATATATCATGATTTTTATTTCAAAACTATAAAGAAACAACACCTCACTCTTAAACGAACATTCCTAATTAACAATACAATAATAATATAATATTTAATAAAAACTAAACTCTACACAAATCTACTTATTTACATCTCATGAATATATACAAAATATTACTTATAAAAACAATATACTTCTTTCAAATTTTTTATCTCAACCTACACATTCACAATGCAAATTTGGAATTCTTCTCATACTAGGAGGCTTTCAAACATATAAAAAAGGGAATTATTCATCCACAATAGAATAAGTATTACCTAGAACTCAACTTTATCCGATTATTTGTTCCATTACAAAATATAAGCAATGTTCCACCAAGACTCCAGTGCGGGGAGACGTGGGTGTGGGGAGATGCATAGGGGGATGTGTGGGAGTACCCTCAAATTTTAGGGATATTTCGGGGGTGTGGGGGTACGTCTGTGTGTGTGTGTGTGTGTGTGTGTGTGTGTGTGTGTGTGTGTGTGTGTGTATATATATATATATATTTCAAGTTCATATTCATTGTTCGATAATGAAAACATAAATATTAAATAGACTAATAGTAATAAGGATACCAGTACATTGAAATTTGAAATTTGATCTACACATGAAATTTAAATTCATAATTGAATTAAATAATGACATACATTGATCCATCCTCATTATTCATTTTGATACATACATCATTCATATGGCATGCTCATTATTCATCCATACCATGAGATTCAATAAAAAATTCAATAATGAAATATTCAAATATGTTGATCCATATCATTCACCATTCACCATTCTACAATCTACATTGATTTAAAAATTAAATTAATCCTTCATCATTCTAGAATCTAAATTGAAAACAAAACATACAAGTATATTACCATATACTATATACTAGCTACTGAAGTTTTGAGGGGGACGCCCAGACACACCCCTTCTGGGGAGTCTCATCCCCCACACTGGGGAAACACATCCCCTTGCGTCTCCCCAAGGCTCCCCAAAAAAGGTGCATGGGGAAACACACCCCAATAGATTCCCCGTTTCGGGTGCGTGGGGTGCAAGGGGTGAATGCACTCGACCCTAGGAGACTCGATCCCATAAAACACTAAATATAAGTGCTTACACTCCACCTCACCACCATTAATGGTGCACATGGTTAGAGGCGCCCCCAAAACCCTTAGTAACATAATCTTATTATAGTAGGAACTACAAACTTCACAATTACCATTAATTGAGAGAGAAACCATTCAATCTCACTGCCTCAACTCTATAATAGTCAAAGCTGCATTGCCTATAGATAGTTATTATCAATTTCCCTATATTTATTAGTCATAACAAGTTTCCCTATATTTATTAATCAGAACAAGTGTGGACGTTAAATAACATTAAAAAATAATTTAAAAAAAAAGTCGTTAAATAACATTAAAAACAATTTTAAGAAAGTGTTGTTTTTTTTAAGAAAGCGTGAGATTGTAATTTTAATATTTAATTAAATGATTTCATATATAAAGATTGAATATTATGACAAAAAAATAAAAATTAAACATTAAGTTTTAATAAATAACAAATTCAAAACTTATTAATTTAAAAAGTACAAAATTTTAAAACAAATTAAACAGAAAATTATCAAATAAAATAAAATATCAAATAAAGTATGAGTAAAAAATTATTTACATCAGTCTCCTTTCTAGAAAATTCGCGGTGTCAATAATTTGTGTTAAATTTAAGAAGTAAAATATTTTGAGATAGTTTCATCCTTGGTCTAAAACATTCAGTTTAAGAAATAGTTTTTTGGTTAGAATTTTTTTTATAAGATTATTAATCTTTATTATTTAGAATGTATTTTTAAATATATAAATAAATTTAATATGACAAAAAAAATGGAGTTGTTTATAATGTGACTTTTTGGAGATTCCAGTGACGGAATCTAGCGAAAGAAATTGAGGTTAAATCTTGATTTGTTGCAGTTAAAATGGTTTTTTAATTGCATATTTGGATTCAGCATCCTGAAAAACCCCTGGAACGACTTGATTGTGCAGAAACTAGCTATCAAACTTGGGATTCCAATAAATTGCTGCCGGATTTTGACCGGAAAAACCCATCAAAAAAGCTTCCAAAAAATCTCATTATAGACAACTGGAAAAAAAATAATACATTCTAATTATATAAATGGCAAATTCAAACTTATTATTGCAAAAAAAATTCCTCCATTAAACCCGAAATGACCACAAAACGTAAGACAAAGTATAGTCAAGAAAAATAAAAAAATTCATTCAAGAATTTAAAAACGTCTAGTTCTCTTTCCTAGAAATTTAGCAGTATTAATATCGGTGTTAAATGTGGCATTATCCATTCTTGCAGAATAGTCTATCCACCAATTGCGGCAAAGGTGTGGTGTAGTCCACATCGCAAGTCTAAACGGACAGCAACAGATAGCTATGCCCTCTTTGGTTATTTAATAATTGTTTTATCAGATATAAAAACGGGACATCAAAGGCTAAAATTTCATATCAATACCATCCGGCTAAACAGAATTGAGTTGAATTAATGAAACTCATAAAAAAAACAATATATTCCAATGAAGCCAATCCTAAAGAAAAATATTCCAGTAAAGCCTATTCTTATACATGGGCATTTTTGGGTTTTTAATAAATTTCGGGTCAGATGTAAGATCGGCACATCAAAGGCTAAATTGTCATTCATATATATATCTATATTTCTAACACTTTTTTAATTATGAAGGTTAGGTTTTTTTAAGTATTTTTTATTTTGTCAAATTATAAATTTTAATGAAGTAATTTGTAGAATTTTAGTTTTGAAGAATTTTAGAAATGATTTAATTAATTAAATTAAAATTTAAATTTTTTAGCTAACAAAATTATATTATCTTTAATTTAAAAGAATTTCAATAAAATTAAAATTAATAAAAAATAAGTTTTAAAATTATTACTTTTTATATGTTTTTTTGTGTAATTATAGCCACCTGTTATTATATTATCCATAAAAGTGTACAAAAGAGTACATCCAGCATGCTAGGATGGCCCGCTTGAACATGAGCGCGCTATGCTTGAACTGAGCCTGAAAACTGTGAACAAAAGGATTGTCCCACTGACTCGTAGACCCGAACCTAAAGAATTAGTTACACGCCATATGCTTTCTATCGACCGAAGCGAACGGAACACTTCTTTATATGTTTATATAGACAAGTCTTACCATTAATCTTAATTATTAAAATATTCTAGTAAATAATTAAATAAATTTTACTTAATATTTTTTCATAAAAAAATATAAAATAAAATTTATCTTGAAACTTAATTTCCATGATTACCCATTTTCAATTTTAGACTTTTTAATTTTTAATCAAAATTTATTCTATACACTTTTACAAAACTTATAGTAGAGGCTATCATGAATAGCTTAAAAGTTAATTAAAAATAAACTTCATTACCGATCTTTGTTTGGTCTTTCATTCAAAAATTATGTCGTTAAAATTGTTGATGCCTCCATAAATTGTGAGAATTATGCACAAGCAATATCACCTAACTATCAATTGGGTGGACAAAATTAATGAGAAGGTCTGCTGAAGATTTAAGATGCACACTTGCAATATCGTTGAGGGGATCATAAAAAAATTTCATTTTTAGTTGATTGTCTTCGATTTAATATATGTAAAATTGGGCATCCTTAAGTCGATTGCAGATTCCTTGAATATTCGGGAATCAGACAGACATGGGTGCAGTCCATGTCCGTCCGATTCCTGAATATTCGAGAATCTACAATCGACTTAAGCTCAGGATGTCAAATTAGGCTCAAACAGATCAACAATGTTGCAGTTACAGTGGAAAAATAATTAATTCAAATTTTGTGTATAATTTAAGGTGTTTTATTTTTTTATTGTGTCTATAATTTAAGGTGCTTTTATTTTTTATATTTGAGTGTTAATTACATGATTGTTTTTAACAACCAAAGTGAAAGAAATATTTTATATATAAAAAAATTTCATTCATTTATATATACATGATTAAAGAAGTTTCCTTTTATATTGGACAAACTTAGTCAACCATGACTATATTCATTTCATTTATATATACATGTTTAAAGAAATTCCCTTGATATATTGGACAAACTTGGTCAGCTATGACTATATCCATGAATATGGGTTAGGTTAGGCAACTTTACAATAATCTTTTACAATAAAAACAAGTTTTGGTTGCAGGTTTTACTTGTGACTAAGGGGTTTTAACAAGGCAATTCATGTCCTCCCAATTCAGTTTAGTGGAATCCATGATATCCTCTCGAATGGTAAACTTGAAGACGGGTTTTAGCCTCAGGAAGAAAATACTCCAAAATAGGATCTTGAATGAGAGTAACTTGCTTGGATGCCCAATCCAGGGTTGGCAATGCTTCTGCTTTAGCAAAAGCTTCACTATTGTTGAAAATAATACTGAGAAGGGGGGGGGGGGGAATCAGTATTATCCACCGGTCAAAATATTCACTTTTCTAAAAACCAAATTGTATACGCTACTTCGTATAAACCGCGTAATTCAATATTCAGAAGGAAACCGCGTATACAAAGCAACTTTTAAATTTACTTTTATACTTCTGATGACGATTGTTAATCTGGTGATGCAGAAAATAACCATAAACAGAGACGTATACACAGAGCAGAAGACAATCAACACACAAGGAACAAAGATATAAGGTGGAAACCCATGTGGGGTGAAACCACCTGCTGCCAATTCCGTCTTTACTTTCTTTAACTTGAAACTTCTGTTTAGCAATGTATGGTGCAGTCCTTTTACCAGTAAGCAGGCTGCAACCTGTAGAGAGCTACAACTCTCTCTCGTTTTCCAGCTTCTCCTGGAAGGGAGCTACGACCCCCTTTAGCTCTTGTACTAGCCAAGATACTAGTACGTAGGTGCTGGCCTACAGAAGGCTACAACCTTCTCTTTCTTCCTGGGACCACGTTTCATAATTTTTCAAACTGGATCCATGAACATCAATCAATAATCAAGCAATTCTCCATCAACCAATCTCCTTTGCACCAATTAGATCAAGTAGATACTTCTCTGACAGCTGTACCCAAAACACAGTACCAGAAACTACACAACAAAAATAGAACCCAGAACACAGCAGCTATAAACAGAGGCAGCTAGATCACAGCTTAAAGCATATACGCTATTTCAACAGCCTGAAACTTGCGTGCATACGCATCTGCATATGGGACAACCTGCGTATACGCGATATGACTTCACTGAACCTACGTGTATACGCGTCTTCGCTACTCTGAACCTACGTACAAGATAATTCACTCTTCCAGATATTCAATCACTAATTAACCCAGATTATCAGACTTATAGATCAAGCAAGCGCCACATCTAGTAGATCAAAATCATTTAAAGATACTACCATTCAAGCTTAAAGATTATGACCCATGAATTGAACTTATCCTTCCTTTTGCGCTAAGGTTCCTCCTTCATTCAGATCCGGATTTGCATCACAACCCAACCAATATACCAACTCTAACACTTTATCAGATATTCAATAATAATGCGGATGATCATTTGCCACATGATCTCCTTCCTCTTTTATAGTCTTAGGCCTTTCTCAATACCATGGTCCAAAACCATAACATTTCAATACCATGAACCCAAAACTAGGGATCAACACATCTGACGAGACGCCATGGTCCAAAACATAAGTTCAATTCCCAAGAACTAACTACCATGGACCAAAAGTATGATCCCCAACATATACGCGCTTTTGTAATGAATAACCCGCGTGTATATGCGCCTTCGTCTAGATGAAACTGCGTATATGTCTTTTTCTTCTTTCTAAGTGCCTGAACTGAGATCTGTTACCAAAGGGAGTTGCCATCAAGGACAACACCTGTGCCATAGCTCCAAACCTGTGCCATAATGCCAACAACTGTCAGCTACATGTAGAGCAAGGTGACACAAAAGAATCAATGCAGGAATCTAAGCTAGCTCTTTCCCAAACTACACCAGCTGGACCAGATACAGAGCATTAAAGGACTCAATAATGGCCCTGGAATGCTCCATATGTAGATAATTGCTGCAGGAAAACTTGTTGGTGTAGAGAACCCAGTTTAAATGAAATCCAACAATCGGGTCTGGATTCCGTGCTTATACCAACATAAAATTTTTGGAAGCGTTCCCATATAACCTAAACATTTAAAATCATGGGCTAAACACTTATAGGATTTTCTTTACATTATCAAGGCTTTAACATATGTGTTCAAGCCTTAGATTCCTCGAAAACACACAATATTTACACTAGGAAACCTTGGAAAACCGCACCGCACTCAGTTTCCAGAACTCAAACTCCATAAATCCGCTTGTATATATCTATCGTGTCCATCGTTCTATATGCTTCATCGCATTTTGGCTGATCTCCATTTTACACATAAATACAAGGAAATCCGCCTATAACTGAAAAGGTCGGAACTCAAATATTGCTCATCTGCATATATAAATATGATCAAGTCCGCGCTTAAGTCGCTCGCCCCTCCTATAGGTCCGAACTCTGGCTTCCCCAACCGTTGATTACCACAACCCCCGATCACCGATTTTCTTATCGAAGATATTGCTTATTGCCCGTCGGCACTTCACTGTCCCGACTCTCTGTTATCCTTTGCTTTGACGACACACGATTTCTGATTAGATCTCAACCGTCGATATGAAATTGATTTGACGATTTTGATTTGATCGCATATCACTTGTTGCCATATTTAAGAGAACTGTCCCTTTATAAAAACGATCCGTCGATGCGATATAATAAGCTCCACTCTGGCCTTGGGTTTGATCTGAACCGTCGATCTACAGAATCCGACAGTTCCTGTACATCATTTCTGTTACTCCTTTCTCAACTTCGTTTCATTCGCTATGGGTGGATCGCTGTATTAAAGCAAATTACTTTGTCTAACTCGGGTTTCTAAACACGCCATTTATTTATAACAGTCATTCAATTTATCAATAGCTCCCCATCTATCCTAAAGTGATTGGTGGTTAATTGACACGTCTGTAAATGGAAATTTAACTATAGGCCCATATAATATACAATAGAGCTTAAAGACGCACAAACACATGGATTCGCACACCAAAACCAATTTACTGTATACAATTATCAATATCTACACTTCTAAGTTCTCTGTCCTCCTCTGGCCTGATTCTTCTAATTAATGGCCTTTTCCCCCTATGTTGCCCATAGTCTTACAATACTTTCCAATCCTCTTCCTCTCTGTCTCTCCTATCTCACTAACTCTGAATTATACAAGAAGACATAATTTATACAAATAAATGGATTCATGAACCAATTATGGCTTAGAACTAGAAATCTCTCAACCTCTCCTAAAAAGTCTCTTCAAACCCACTCTTTTCTAAACCAACGCAAAATCAAGCTTTTAAAATTCCTCATATTCTATTCTAGCCAAATAAATTTAACTGTTTGGCCTAATCTCCACACAGGGAGGATCAATCAGCCACATATGCCCTTTCCTCATATTTAACAATAAATAAACACTCTCATATATTTAAACAAATAGAATTAATTAAACTATTATCTTCCAACCCCTTGTTAGTCACAACATGTGACCATGCTATCACATTTCTAACTAGGCCTAAATGCTCCTTCATTAGACTCCCAAAATTGAAAGTTGCCATGACCTCCTGGTCATGTGTTTCTTCTGCTGTCCATCCAGTATCCCAAACTTTACTTTGTAACTGGTCATCACTTTCATTATGCTACTGATTTAATTCTTCCGCCACTGTCACTTCTGTTCCTCCAGATTTCCAAATCTTAATTCACTGCTGTCCTCTGTTCTTGATGATCCAAATTCCTGTGGTCAATTTCTCCTTCTTGTTGTCCCTCTTCTCATTTGATTTCATCTTCCACAATTTCTCAATTTCCTTCTTACCATTTGTCTTTAACTGAACTCCATTGACTTCTGTCTACTGTACTTTCTCCTTTGCCTTATAAATTATAAGATTTCTGTCCAAATATTCCTTGCCTCTGCCATTTACTAATTGTTGTTTGTATTCTACAGCTCCACTTCAATTATCATCAAAGATAATCTTTCCCTCTATGTTATCATATTTATCGAATAACTTTTCCAACAAAATGTCAATTCCTTCATATTCAATGAGCATGTCATTTGTATATGACTCTTCTTTCTTGTATATGACAGATTTCCCATTACATTTGTCAGATTCAAAATAACTATGGTTTTCTATCTTCATAGGTGATTTTGCCGTCAACTCTTTATATTGTCCTTATGCAAAATCTATGAAACTGTCATCAATTCTCTTTCCAATAGTTTCCTCTGCACTATATAGTATTTCTTGTTCCATCACAAGCCCATCATCCAACGGTTCAATAGCTAGGATTTCTTGGAGCATATCATTATGAAGTATATTTTCATCGTCTATACTTATACCATTGCAACAAAATGATGTTATGGTATCTTCTCCTACATCACAAACAAAATTCTAGTTTGCAGTGGCATGATCCGGATTTTCCACAGTTTCGTGTTCATTTTGTCGACGTTTCAAACCCCAAAGTGGGTCCACAAAGAGTGGAGTATCAAGAAAGCTATAAGAAGAGCGCAGGATAAGGTTCTCTCCAAGCCTCCTGAAGACAAGAAAGAAATTCATGGGAAAGTTTACCTTCCATTCATCCAAGGGGTCACAGATAAGATTGCAAAAATTTTAAAAAAGAATAACATAAACACTCAATTTACAACATGTGGAACTTTAAGGGAAATGATGAGGTCAGTAAAGGCTAACATTGATCAACAACAACTCAAGGGTGTGTACAAGATTGATTGCTCTTGTGGCAAGAGTTATATTGGGGAAACATGTCGGTCTCTGAAAATAAGACTAAAAGAACACGTAGCTGATATAAAGAACGAGAGATTCCGTACATCAGCACTTGCAGAACACTCATCAAAAACAAAGCATCAAGTGTGTTTGGAAGACGCCAAAATAATTGCAAGAGAGGATAATTATCATAAGAGAAAAATCAGAGAGGCCATCGAGATTATGAAATTTCCTCAGAACCTCAACAGGGACAACATGAGTGAAATTAGTGGAAATTGGCTTCCCCTGATCAGGCAAATCAACCCCTCTAGTCCTTTGGAAGCATAGTATTAGGGTTTTCATATTAATTAATTAAAATTAAATTAAATTAATTAATTAATTATATTAATAAAAATAAAGTTTACGAATTAATTAATTACTTTAATTAATTAGACAATTATTATCTATTTAATCAATTAGAGCAAGGGCTTAATAGAATTTAATAAAATAAATTAAAATAAACAATAGTAAAAAAAATAAAATTTAATATGAAATTGAATTAATTAATAAAATGAAACATAAAGAATTTTAAAATAATTCTATTATAAAATAAACCATAGAATAATAATAATTATCAATTAAGAAATAAAAATTAATTAATTAAATGAATTAAAACAATTAAAGCAATTAAAAGAAATTAAATAAATTTAATTAGATTAATTAATTCAAGATTAATCAATTTAGGTTAATTAATTCAAGATTAATCAATTTAGGTTAATTAATTCAATTTAATTTAATTTCATCAATTTATGTTAATTTAATTTAATTTAATTAATTAAATCAAATTGAACTAAAAATTTCATTTCAATTTGATTAATGAATTATATTAACTTTAATAAACTCTCGCAGACATATAAACTTTCGCTCAATATATATCTTCGGTGATCCGGTTTTTGTCGCTCGATATACATCTTCGGTGATCCGATTTTTGAACTCTGGCAGATATAAACTCTTGGCTCGATATATAAACTCTCGGCTCGCAGATATTTGAACTCTCGGCGGATATATGTTTGTGGTCGATATAAACTCTTGGCTCGATATATAAACTCTCGGCTCGCAGATTTGAACTCTCGGCAGATATATGTTGTGGTCGATATATAAACTCTCGCAGACATATAAACTTTCGCTCTTCGGTGATCCGGTTTTTGAACTCTCGCAGATATAAAATCTTGGCTCGATATATAAACTCTCGGCTCGCAGATATTTGAACTCTCGGCGGATATATGTTGTGGTCGATATATAAACTCTCGCAGAGATATAAACTCTTGGCTCAATATATCTTCGGTGATCCGGTTTTTGAACTCTCGCAGATATAAACTCTTGGCTCGATATATAAACTCTTGGATCGCAGATATTTGAACTCTCGACAGATATATGTTGTGGTCAATATATAAACTCTCGCAGACATATAAACTCTCGCTCGATATATAAACTCTCGGCTCGCAGATATTTGAACTCTGGCAGATATAAACTCTTGAACTCGGCGTTTTGGACTGGGCATATTTGATCCTCGCATATAAACTCTCGCTCGATATATATCTTCGGTGATCCGGTTTTTGAACTCTCACAGATATAAACTCTTGAACTCGAAGTTTTGAACTGGGCATATTTGATATTTGAACTCCCCGCTCCGGTTATAAACAGTCTCAGATCTCGCAATCCAAAGCTTGGAGATTTTGGCTCGCACATCAGGTTCGGATATCAGGTGCACACATTCCTTATCTTTTTCTTTTTTAATACATATTTGCTCATACAATTCCAAGTATGAATACTTCACCACAGTTACCAAAGATTACCAAGGGCAGACCTAGCACAGTTACTCTACAAGGCCTCTATGAGTATATAGAGACTTTAGAGAAACGCAGGGAAGAAAGAGAAGCCAAGTTACAAAAAGAGTTAGAAGCCCTCATGGAAAACAAATTTTCATCTCTTGAAAACACTATCCAGAAACAAATAGAAAATAAAATAGAACTACTGGAGAATAAAATGGAGGCAATGGAGACTAGATTGCATATTATAGAAAAACAAAACCAAGATACTAACCAACCATCCCAGCAAGGAGACGCTGATACCTTAGAGGGTCTTAAAATGAAAGACATGATTAAAGAATTAGAAGAAAAAGTTAATAGCAGCCTCACCCTAAATAATGTGGTAGATAAGTTAGATATTAAACCAATTAAAGACGAAATGAAAAAATTAATAGAATTAGACCACGAACGTAACAAAAGGACCTTAAACCTTATAATCTTTGGTTTAAACGAGGAAGAAGATGAAGATACTTTAGCCTTAGTCCAGACAGAATTACATAATAGATTACAAATTGAAACAGTGTGTCTCACAGAAGCAACAAGGTTGGGGAAATTAACCG
>APFE030077230.1:0-43827 GCA_000404065.3 Pinus taeda
AGAGATCTCCTATTTTTACAAAAAGATGAGAAGCCATCTCATTAATGAGAGTCCATGAATCTCTCCCTCTACCTCTAGAGTCCTAATCAAAATAGGAACTGATAAGACACATGTCTTCTTAGGGTTACAATACAATTAGGAGATGTGACACATATCCTCATGATCCCATGATTCTTTCCACTCAAATTCGAATTTGGCCTTAGAGTGCCACATAAGGGTCTTCTAGAAACTTCCTTTCAACCTACACATGTCAACAATCTTAACCCATTTGTTAGGTATAAGCATATGCACATTATTTCCTAATTTTTAACCACAAATTCACTTAAAAGGCTTAGAATTAATCAAGATTAGAAAAACATAAATGTGGCCTAATGATAATGAAAGTGGGATGAATGTGGTGACATAGTAGTGAAATGGAGGTGATATAATTGACATAATAGTGAAAGTGTAATGGAAATGAATGACATTTTCAAGACTCAACACTAGGCTCATTAAAAAATAGCGGCAGGTTCGCCCGAAGGGCGAATTATAGAACAAGCATATGTTATCCTCCTCAAGCTTGACAAAAATAAAGAGGTATTTGTTAGCAATGACTGGGGAAATCGGGAAGAAAACTTGAAGAAACTTTATTGGTAGCAAGTCGCTCTTGAACATGACACTTTCAGTCCGCATCCGAGTCAGGTTAGGTTGTTCCGTTCACTGGTCGTATCACCATTGGTCCGTCACACCATCCATCTTTGGGGTTAACGCTACCAATCCATCGTCAGTGTCATCGGTATGTTCAAGAGAAGTCGCTCATAGAATTCACCTCTGTCTCATCCGCTGCAATACATTCACGCTCCATTCTTTCATGACCGCCACCCTGAACCCTGTATCATCATATCGCTTTCACCTCCAAAATCATTTGCTCGGTTCCGTGTCGTAGATGTGGGATTCATTAAGGCCCTCCTCCGATGGGTCACTTCTTGTCGACATCAACTCATTATCCAAGAAGTCGACTTAGGAAAAACCCCTTTCAGTACTTTGAAGCTTGCATGCCTCAATGACAAGTTTCTCACTTTCAGCGACAGGTTTACATCAATGGCCTTCGACCGAGAGATTTTACGTGGTGTTCGACGCCAAGTCCTTTTTCACACCACGTTAATTGTACTGTAGTACTTTGAGGGTCATTGTCATTATTGGTGATTCCTCTCGTGCCTGTTAACAGCTTACATTATTGGCTGGTAATCAGGCGATGTCTTTCCATGTTCGACTCCAGAAATTTTTCACATGGATCGACTTGTACTCTGAGTGAATATTGAATGATTTTTGAAGACCCTGGATCTAGTTTCATCCACCCGGGCTACGATATATTCAGGAATATAAAAACATCGAGTGTACATCATTGCCAAACAGATGATCATCCAAATCAAAGGATGATGAGTCCATATCATCAGTCTGTCACACAGACGATTGTCTGTCCTATGTAAATGAAAATGAATTTATAAAGCTGAGCATGGGAATGCCCGCCTCAGCTAGATCATGAAAAAATGTTGTCAAAATAATGTATTGTATTGTATCTTATTACAGGTCACCTCCCAGCTCGGGAAAACTTTGGATCCTCATAGTAAAGCATTTCACCCGACATCAAAAAAGATTAACGACCTCATGCTTTAGGGGGAAATTGTTATAGACATTTTTTGGCACTTCAACCCCAATAAAAATGTCCATAAACTGAGGGCTCTTAAGTCCCTAAAAGTGTTGCTTCACTGCCTAAAGGAACAAGGTCAGCTGATTACATCATCCCCCAGAAGTTCTCCACTGAAAACTGCTCATAAATGGTCAAAACTGGACCATACTGAAAGCTCAATGCAGAGGGTGCGATGCATATCACCTTCTGAGTGTACAAGTTGCAATGCATACGGATTTGCTCCTCTGTAGGGTGCGATGGTTGGGAATGGACAAATGGCAGGGACAAAAATGCGACGTGGAAGATCATGGAATCTTCCAAAAGCTTCCCCTCTCACACTTGCCTCTCTATTTTCGACCAGGGATGAGTAAGAGATCGTCATTCTCCAAGTGGAAGTAGGAACTATTAGAGAAAGGACACTAATCAAGATCCCAGGAGATGACTCACATCTCTGTAATCATCTATATATGGATCCATCATCACAGAGATCCGGAGGCTGGAATTTTGTATCTTATAGAGAAGTGCTGTTGGTTTTCTGGTGTACATTCATAGTGTTGGGTCATCTAAGCTTTGCTTGAGGTGAAGAAGGGCTTCCTAGCTGTAGGATGATGCTGGGTCAGAGCATATGGTTGTAATCCTCTTGCTACTTTTCATCTTAATAAGGCTATTCTTGTTTTCTTCCATATTCTTGTGTACTTGTTTATATATGCATTTATATGGTTAACACACATCTGATCCTGTGTTATTTATGAATTTAGATCTTTGTTTTTTCGATAGTAGTATGTTGTTTTGATTCCACAGGTTCTTTTTGAAGTTGGGCAGATGAAGAAGAAGCGGTGAAGCTCTAGCAAGACTCAGGCTAGTCTTCTTGGTTCTCCTCTTGTCTATTTTCATAAAAGAAAACGATAGTAGACTTTGACTGTTTGTTTCTAAGATAGCCACCCATCTTAGTGGGAATAGCAGCATCCGAGTGGACACTATTCCCAGTAAAACTATGCTGGGATTTTGTTATATTGAACTCCATTGTGGCTCAAAGAGGCTAGTGACAATGAGGATGCTGCTAGCACTCACTCTGCTCAAACGTCCCTTCACCCCAAATATGCGATAACGCTGGCATGCATATGGACATGGATATCAACTGCATAATTTTACATTCAAAGTTGAGGTTGAGGAGACTATTATCCAACACGTTTACGCTCCTGTAACGTTGAAAAATGGAAGTATGGAATTTTTCTGTACACTGTCATATATTTGCACAAGAAAGTTAAATTCCACGAAATATTGAATAATGGGGGATTGGGATTCATGTTGAGCCCTTAAATAACCCGCCAATTGTCTATACTTCCCATTTCACTTTATGATTCAACCTGCCAAGAAATCAATGGAAATTTTCATTTCCTCATCAATGCCTACTAAAAATTATCTTATGGACATATTAATCATTCGTTGAGATCTCTCTGAGTTCAACATATAATATATGGAGATGTCCAATGGCAATCCCGATGGTAGAAAACTTTAGAAATAGCTAGAGACCAAAGGCTATACTTATGAACCTCTATCCCGAAAATGATCGATGTTACCCATAACACGTCAAAAATGACTTTCCACTGACTGCATTCATATTTACGCCTTTTGAAAGTTGTCATCCATTATGCACTTTCTTTTACTTTTCCGAATGAATCTAATTTGTCTTCTCTTAGCATCCATAAGAGTATTCTTGAACCGATGCAAATCAATATGGACATCTTGTGCTTCAAAGTATATCTGTTTTATTGTTGACCACCCTTGCCTAATTAATTGTTGTTGGCTTCATCAGTACTGTGTCATTCTCTCTGTATTTGTCACTTAGAGTACTTTCATTTATACCTATCTTATAACCAATGTATTGAAGCCCCATCTTTTGTGTAGCATCAACATAGTAGTCGCGAGAAGCCCAATCAGTACCCAAAGGAATGATCTGAATGAACACAGTGCTTTGATGCATAAAGAGGAAATGTGTTAATGCAACTCCATTTACTCCTATTAAAACATGGCTTTAAGTCAGGACCCTGTATGTTGCCTTCAGGTCAGTAGTTAGAAGCATCTTCCATAATGTGGCATTGAATCCTACTTGTTTAGCTAGTTTCACAAGTTGTTTAAGGTTCAGTATCACTCTACTTCCATCATGAACAAGAATAACAAGAGTGGGCCTCTTAGTCCCAGTTGGATTTTTCTTAGGCAGTCGATACCCTGGTCTGTAAGCCTTATCAAGTAATGCTCTAAAGTCAAGTATAGTTTCGTTGTTTGGCATTATAGAGGGATCAATTTTCATTTCATCATGTATAAATAAATATACCCACTGTGACCTCAAGAAAGCGGTGTGTCATTGTTTCATTCTCGAAATTGATAACCCTGTATTTGGTGAGTTGATTTAGAACTTCATCATACTTCGTTAGCCATCAGTTGAAACAATAAACATTAACAAGTACAACTTCTCTTTTCAGATGTTGTGATGTGATGTAGAGGGGAATATTGCCTTTGTTGAACTCATGGCACACATTTCCTGTGTTTCCTCCAGTACTAAACACAATAGCTGGGACTTCATGCTTAACATCACAGTTCAACATGGAATTATTTTGCACAAGTTTTCTCTGCAAAATTACCTCATTTACCAAATTCATAACATAATTTTCCCATTTGTATGTATAAGGCCTTACTTTCTCTTCTGTTCCACTATTATTCTCACTAAAAGCGTTCAGCATGAAAAGAGTCGAAGTCACATTCATCTGAACATGTCGAATGTGAAGCAAATGTCAGTTCGAGAATGGGAGCGATCACATACAATTCCTTCGCCATATTATATGCCCCTGGAACCTTAACTCTTTCAGATGTTACCATAATGTGCCACTCAAAGATCAACCAATTTGTAACACTTTCAATTTGCAACGTTTCCACCACATATCAACGCCGTCAGGATGTTGGAAGATGCCCTCAAAGCTCACCAATATGAATGCCAGCACATCATATAATATCAACGCCATCTAAATGTCGGAAACAATGTCTTCAACATTGTGATGCTACCATGCAAGAATTGAAGGTATTCCATGCTCACTGCACGACTGTAGCCATATATCAAACATTAAATCAACTCTGTGATATCCATATATCAAGCATTCTTCTATAACCATTATATATCATTGCATATTTGGAACCATATAGCACTGCCAATGTCACGCCAATAGATGATATAATGGCAAGAAACATATATAATGTCAATGGGTATAATTTTGGTTGTCAATGTACTGTCATTGCATGCCACTGCACGCTTAGGTTTGCATTGTAATTCTGCCACTGCATTATCATTATATGACCAATGCTTTTCACCATATCTGTTTCCTTCAGAATTCATATATGGTTACCTGACAGCGAGGCCTATAAAAGGTCGGTAGTTTCCTAATTCATCAACACATGGAATAAGAGATGCCACCAGAGACTCTCAAGTTGGTAGTGCCCCATCTTGTGGAGGATCTGCAACTTCAGTATATGCCATTATTTGGTAGTAAATAGTTATTTTATCTCAGATCTTCCTTTATTTTAACGTTCTACACATTTGGCATACTATTTTTTTATGGAATTCCTTGGCATTCACAATCCATTCTAATTATGTAGTGTTTGAAATACTACGAGCATTATTCATCCTCTGACCATAACGCTCTGGTGTAATTCAAATCTAACATATCTCTGTGCTGTTGTCACAACCAACCCGATGTCTGGCATTCCCTTTTTAAGGCATAGATATTTTGGATGGAAAAAGTTAACATCTAACATATACTGTAAACGCATAGTAGATACCATTCTCCTGCAATTACTCTGTCAAAATAAATTATCATCAACACAAGATTTCTTGAAATGAAGATGAGGTGTTCAATTTTTGAACCGTCATTATATCTCTGGTTGTTCAACTTTTGTAACTTAGGAGAGATTCCAGGTTTGTGTAATATTTCTGTAACGTTTAATAACACGAGTCTATGATACAACTGCTCCAACCGTTGAATACACCTAGGCTAAAGTAACGCCTCTCTTGAAATTCATTATGTCAACAGAATTATTCAGCAGGATCAATTGCCTTAGCTTCTTGAACAAACATATCTTCTACTGGCTTAGATGAGTGCTTGGATGTTTTTCTTGGCTGTGTTTCTATTCCACTGGGTCTATGCCCTTATATATACCCATGCCTCTGAGCTATTGGCCTTGGATCATCAAACACATCTCAATCAATTGCAGTTGGATTTATCGTAGCCCCTTTAACTTATACCTTAGATATTGATCCCTAGTAAACTGATTAGAAAGAAAATGCAATTTTCGATCAACTCCTTCTGTTTCAGTTGCTCCTCTTTTGCGTCGACATTATGGAGCCTTAAATGGTACTTTCGAGCTAGATCACGACCCTCCCCCATTCACACAATTACAACTCGTCTCAGAGTCTCGAAGAGAAAAGTCATACTGTAGATAAGAGCAAAGAGCCTTGGATTGCATGAATATGTCCATCACATCCATAGTAGTATTTTCTAGCGGTCCACACCATCTGCCCATAATGGTTCATGATGATGGCTAATCTTTTCACCAAACTTTTGTTGCAGAGTCTCTAACTAATGTGTAATATATTGTCAACCTATTGTTTGGGGCTGCTCTCCCCCGAGATGATGCTTTCTCTAACGCTTATAGTAATTAGATTCTTGATTGTTTTTATGAGTAGCTCTCTTTGTGACCATGATGAATTCATCACGTCATTAAACTCATATGTTGCTCCATTTTCTTCCACTTCCATATTTGAGTAAAATGCCTTTAGTTTTCTACTTTTCTTTTTGACTCATTATTTGGTTTGATACTAGTGGCCTCCATCTTTTGTTTAAACTTTTTTAGGGTATATGACAGCCTACAATCTTTGGCTTTATGTCTAAGGTTGCTATATAAGTAGCACCTTATTTGACCAAGGTATAGTTGATATGGTGTGTTGCTTTTTGTGCCCTTTTTTCATATAGTTTAAATTCAACAAGATTATGTCTAAATTCATTGCACAAATAACAATAACCATGGAAATGATTTGTGTACCTAGTGAATGACTGTTTTTTTCTGTTTTCTTGCTTGAGTCTTTTGGTTAGATGCATCTTCTACTGATAGGCTTTTATTAGCTTTCTCTTACATTCTGCAACTACATGTCGAGGTTCATGGCAAGAATAACAAGTGATATTTTTCCCAGGAGCAAATAATCTCCTTTAAAATCTTCTAAATTTGTTCAACTCATTTTCAGGAGAGAATTATCTTCTTGCAGTGAACCCTTTCTTCATCTCATTCATTGGATTTTGATATTGCTGCTTGTTTTTGTTTTCTTCTTTATTAATCATGGTGTTTGTCCCTTCTCCTATAGGTCCTTTTAGGAAAGCTTTATTATTATCATTAATGTCTGCCTTTTCTGAGTTCTTCATGGACTCAAGGTCCCCTTCTAGATGCTTACACAACCTATTATTTTTTCTAACTTACTTTTAGTTGAATCAACCTTAGATTCTCTCCTTGAATTTACTGCTCATCACCTCTTCTAGTCTCCTTTCTTCTTCAACATGACAATTTCCTCCTTCTACCCATGCTCCCTCTCATCACAAATCTGCATCAGTTTCTTCATCTTTGTTTTAATTCATCAATATTTCTATACTAACCAATGATAAGTCAAGCATAGCTTCATTTTCATTTTTCTTTTCTTCATGACAGTCAGTCACATTCACATAGGCAAAGGTTTCATTTAACTGAACACTTTCATTTTGAAAAGGTTTTTTCTCCTTCCTCTTTCTCTTTCCTTTCTCTACATTGTTGTTGCTAGTCTCTTCATGCATGAGCTGCAACCTATCCTAGAATTCTTTTGCAGGAGTGAAATCTATTATTGTATTAAGATCTTGAATATGAATATTGCTATACATAACACATTTTGACTTAGAATTCCACTATTGTTGTTGCAAAATGGGAGAGTCTTTGCATTAACCATCACATACAAGCTTCCATACCCCAAGTCCCTAAGATTTTAGTTATGTTTTAACCTTATCACTCCTTCATTAAATTTTGTTCTACTAAGCACAAGCACACTTTGATAGTCCATGATTCAACTAAAGCTACCTTCAAGTTGTTAGGCTTAGGTAGAAGGAAGTGACTCTGATACCAATTGATGAAAACTTGAAGTTGAGAACAGGGGAGGGAGAGGTGGGTGAATCAGTTTAGTATATTCATGGACATTAAAATTCTTTTCCTTAATCTAATTAATTGAAACATTGCATGAGAAGCTTAACAAATAATGGCCAACATATTGAATATGTGAATAACAAGTAATAATCTAATCGAATCACCACATCACCACATAATAACAACACTTATTGACATGAGGCTCCAACCTACAGGAGGCTGCTACCTCAATTTTTTGCAAGCTGGAACTGCAAGGAAGCTCCAATTCCCATATGTTTTGTTTAGGCTACAACCCACAAGAGGATCCTACCTCAACAGAATCCAACCTAATGTTTATCAAACCACTACTTGAAAGGATACTACCATCCCCTCATGCAAACAATAACAACAAAAAAACGATGTGCTAATTTGTCATAAATTCTACATATCTCCATCTTCATTTTTGCATCTCCTTCCCTTCAAATATGCTTCACATAACCTTCGTATGTGTCAAGTAACTAATTCATAATAGCTCCATCAGCTCTCACACAATATCCCACTCTCCAACACTCATTGCCTTCCAAAATTACATATTTTATAAAGATAGTTTGTTGGTTGCTTATACCCCACATACAATATGAAGTGAATAGGGTTGACTCTTTGCCTTCCACTCATTCATTTCCAAACTCTTCATATTTTTAATATTAGAAAAAATAAAAAAACCCAACCAATATTAATTTTAGCCACATGTAATGATAAATGCCTCAACCTAATACCAACATCAAATAACAATATTTATCATTAATGCATCAAAACAATATTTGCAACATGTTTTCCTTTTCCTTGGAGTCTTCCCTTTGCATCACAACAATTCAACTCAATCAACAATTTCACATCACAACAAATTATTCAATATAGAAATATGTGCAACATTATTAAAAAAAACAATATATCGCAACCCCTCCTCCTTCTTCTACTCCTTTGTATTGTTGATCTTGTTCATATACATTGTAGTGTTGTTTCTCCTTTACATGTTGTTTCTCTTTCATTGCTCCTTTGGCTTTGCTTCTCCTCTGGCTTTGCTTCTCCTTCATTTTTCCTTCTTGTTGCTCCTTTCCCTATTGCTTCTCCTTCATTGTGCCTTGTTGCTACTCCTTTGCATCTCATCTTTTTCTGCTCCCTACTCCTTTTCCTTCTTTTGTTGCTTGCTCCTTTTTGCCTTGCTACCTCTTCCCTGCTCCATTTCCATCACATCTTTGCTTCTTTATTTCCTCTTTACTGCACTTCTTCCTTCTTTTCCTTGTTGTTTCTCCTGCAGACAATGTTACTCCTCTTGCTCCTCTGCCATCAATGAAAATAACGCCATCAAGATCTTGATTAAAGCTAAGTAATACAACAAGTAGTATAATACTACATACAATAAAGATAAAGTGATTCAGCATTATAATAGAATATATCAAAGGCTAAATTCATTGACTACAAAGATCTTTGACAAAGAAAAATAGTGAAACTATAGAGAAAAAATACAAAATATGAAAGAGGAGGATGAAGAGAGATAAAATATGTGGGTTTAATTAAAAGAGTTTCTCTATATATATGACCATTATAGTATAATACGTGTAGAACTAGTATCTTTAAATTTTATGAAGTATATACATGTAGAACTTGCATCTTTAACTTTCTACAAAGTATATTGTAATCTATAAGTCATGTTACATTGTGTAATATAAAGAATTTGTATTTTTCAAGGAATAACATTTTACATTATTTCAAAATTACATTTGTGTACAAAGTATTTATATTCATATGGTATGGTTTATTATTAAAAACTAAAGTAGGGAAATAATTAATAAACAATTTATGGAGCGGTAAGAAGTGGCAAGTTATTACATAATTTGTGTGATAACTAATTGTGTAAAAGAAAAAATGACTATAAATATTAGAAAATTAATTGAATTGCGTTAATTTTAATTTTCAAGAAGATAAAATGTGATTAAAACAAAAAATTGAATGACTATGAAAACTCTATTATGATGAAGGTAAGTATATTGAAAAAAAAGAGACATTTATATGATAATACATCCTTTCTAAGATGAGAAGATGTATGGTGAACATATGTTAGGTCAATTAAACCTTTAACAAATTGATGCATAGTGAAGTCATATATAATTATTTAGATAAAAATTCTAGAGTTAGAAATCAAGTTAAAGATATAAATTCATGCTTATTCAAAAATCACTTATCTCATAAAATGTATTAAAATTTATTTTCCTAGATTTTATTAACCTTATTAATTTGGAACTTTAATTAATACTAGTAATTTGGAAATTTGATGAAATTACTAGTTTGGAACTTCACATAAGGGCATTTACCAATGCGTAATAATTTTTTTGTTTATTGACTAATAGGTAAATATGATCCTATATTCTTTCATTAGTAGTGACTAATAAATTGATATGTGAAGTAGATAAATTAATTGTTTGATTGATCACAAGGACTTGCATAAATTTTTGTGAGTAGTAGCCAATAATAAGTCTATATATTTAGAGTTTTATTTCTACATAAATGTCTAGGAAAACATAAATAAAGGTGGGAAGTAACTCATGGTAAGTATATTTATTTACATCTTATTCATGTTTGTGGGTAGTAACCACTAATAAGGCTATATATTTATAGTTTTATTTCTACATAAGTGCTAAGGAAAACATAAATAAAAGTGGGAAGTAACTCATGGTAAGTATACTTATTTACATCTTATTGATGTCCATATTTTATGCAAAGGATTTCTTAAATTATCCGGGGAAGTAATTGATGGTTAATATGTGATTTGAGTATGAGATATTTTCAAGGATTTTATTTTTGGATGAACAAAGATCCAAAATTAATGCATGGATATTACAACCATATCTATAAATTATGGCATAAAATATGTGAGGTAGCTATCCACATGACATTATATTGTGCAACGCTTTAATAACACCTTTAATAAGACCTTCAAGTTATGCTCCAATTAAATATTTGAAAAAACAATCTTAATAATATTGAAAAAAAATCAAAATTAAACATTATAAATTGTATTGCTTAATACTAAACTAATAACGATCAAAATGCAAATAACCAAATAACATAATGACATAATTTATAATTCTACTTTTAAATAAAAATTAATATATATACCATATATAAATTATAAAACAAAGTATCTAGCCATCTATTAACTTAATTATATAATAATTACATATCAACCACTTAAAATAAAGCTAAAATCGTCTTCCTCTTATATAAATAATTAATTGATTTGTAAATCTTTTTCAAGTTAAATTACTATTTCATCGTGTTTAAGTATCACAAACATCATTTTTATATTCTTACATAAATTTATTTAGATTCCATTTATGCTCTTAGGTGCTCAAGGCATAAACCTAAAAAGGTATGCTCACAAAAAATATATATATTTAAAAGCATAGTAGTGGAATTCATGTTCATGCTATAAAATTGGTCTTATATAAGTTTCAATAAGGAAAAAAGCACCCACTAATAGCTATTGTAGATATTAATCAAGTGAACAAACAATCATGGAATGAGCATCTTCATGATATTTTTGGCATTCCGTATATCATATTCTAGTTCAGTGCTAGCCTAACTTTTGAGAGGTGATAAACATCTTAGTTTTTATCCCTCAACACATGGTCATAAATGATGTGAGCGGAGGGAGAGAAAATATATTCTATATTTTGGAAAGAAAAATTGGAGTGTAGTTCGGTAAAGCTTTCGAGGCCTTTATCCAATTTACAACCCACAATAAGTCACCATAAATGTATATGTGTGAGATTCGCTACTCCTAAGTAAAATGTAATAAAAAATTAAGTGGAATGAGTTTAGGAAAAATATTAGTGGTTGATGAGGCTAGCAAACAAGAGATTTTATGTGAGTAAGAGAGGTAGGTGACCCCTCTAACTATTGAGAGTTGGTTGTTATTGATATCAATTTCAGTCAAATACTATTGAGAAAAGTGTTGCCATTGATGACAAAGGTTAGTAATTGAGGTCAACAGTGAGCTGGTTAAGTTTGTTAGTAGTTGCAGTGATAGTCTCATGCTCAGAGGAATTTGTATATTTGAGATCGTTATTCTTCAATTGCTTAACTTATATGAGAAAAGTAAGTTTTTAGTTGGATAGTCCTCTTAGAGACCTTTCAATGATATATGGTACTTAGTCAAACTCCCAAGAATTAATAAGAAAACATGTTTTGAAGTGAACATAGTGTTTGTTTTCTAAGGTATCTGGGATATTTGAGCTCATATTATAGATCTAGGGCTTTCATGATTATTTCTCAAGAACTTCATTCATCTTGACTTATCCATAAAGTGAAAACTATCTGAGTGTTTCACTATTTTTCCAAAACCAGATTCAGGTGGAAAAAGTGAGTAATGTCAAGGTTTCAATAAAGTGTGGTTATGTGGTGAGGCATGTATCTACCCATTTGATGATTTTGAAGGCATGATAAAGTGTTATAAAGGAAAAACACTTGGATATCAAATTTTCTTCATATCAAAGGTGATGTGGTAGTAGCAAAAGGTGGCAGAATGTGACTTGCTAACAAAAATGAGGTGGGTGATTGGTTGTTGAAATGGCTAGTTGATATAGAATCATGATATGGAAGAGCATCATGGAATGGTTTTTAGTTTCAAGAGATGCATCAAAAAATTTAGACCTTTGAGCATATAGCACACATGTCATAGCCCAAAAACACTTGGATACCAAATTGAACAGAAAAATTCCAATAACATTAATTAATCAAGTTTCACAAGTCAGGAAGCTAAGAGAATTTTGAGCTTATGTTGTTGGTCTTGGCTTACAGTCATATGTGCCTAAGTGATGAAGTTTAAGGGAATAGAAAAAAAAATATTTGGAATTTGAGCGTCGAAATTTCTTGAAATCACTAAAGTTTGCTAGAGGTGAAATATGTTATAGTGTATATAACAAGAGTTAAGGCAATGTGAAGGGAAAGGATTTGATTAAGGATTCACATTTTATTCCTATGTTTAGTATTATAGGCGACTATTATGCTTTGAAAATTCATACATATAGAATGTAGGAAATTATTTAATAATTGAACATGTAATTTACTATTAAAATTGGCAAATGTTTGGCAAATATTATCCATTTAATCATATATATGTACAAAAATAAGAGAATTTTACACCAAATTGGCGAATATTTTTTTTCAGAAAAAAGGTCCAAAATATAGCTAATTATTGAAATTTCACCCCTAAAATTTTCCCTCGTGAAGGGGTGTGGAACACTATAGAGAATCTCTGAGAAGTAAGGTAGACAATATGATAACTATTGATCTCCCAAATTCAAACAAACAGTTCAATCTAAATGAGAAGAAGAATTTTCACTATAAATGGCATGTATGCAACCATGTTGGTAGTATTTTTCTTTAATAAGTGTGTTGTTGTTGAATGAATAAATGCATAGAATGGAGCATATCTCAATTGAATGTATAGAATTGAAGTAGATTACAATGTTGTATTGAATTGGTGTAGAGAATTCAAGCATATATCTAAGATATAGCGTATGAAGGTGAAGAATGAAGATTGGCGTGTATAATGGTGAGTGAATATTCTCAATTGGTGAATAGAAGAATATGGTTCAAGACATGGTGATGGTGTTTGATCTGATTTAATGGTTTCAAAAGGATATTGGTTTTGCGGAGATCACAATTTGAAAATATATGAAATACAAATATGACTAGCTACTACAAGCTAGAGCCTTTAGATAATAGATGTTGGTGCCTCTAGCAAGTTGGGCCTTGCAAATCGAAGGGGGGTGGTCCTCACAAAAACTTGATGTAATCGGAATTTGGGGCTTAGAATTACATCGTAATCAAAATATTTTTTTTTGGTTTTCTCACATATGGGTTTCCACATTAAATATATGTCTACAAAATGTCACGTGAATGGTGCTTATTTGATTTGTGGATTATATTTGATTTAATAATTGATTGAATAATGTAAATTTTGTAGAATATTTATTCAAACCCCCTTCTCAATATTGCTTGATTCCCAACAATCAGTATCATAGTAGATTTCTTCAAGAACAATTTAACCACTAAAAGATAAATCTATAGGAAATCATGGTTAATCAAGATGTCTTTCCAAATAGAGCATCTATTTTTTATAGAACCAATTATGTGTTATGGAAAGCTAGAATGGAACTTTACATGATTTGATGTATGGGTCTTTGTAGAAGTTGGATACACAGTTCCAACAACTCTTCCAACAAATCCAAATGAAAGAAGGACTTTTTCAAATAATGGAAGGGTCATGAATGGAATTCTATCTAGCCTTAATCAATGTGAGATAGTCAAGGTAATCCACTACAAATCTGCTAACAAGGTTTGGAATAAGTCCAAGAATAGTTATGAAGGAGATGCTAAAGAAAAGAAAGTTAAAATTCAGACTCATAGAATGAGATTTGAAATTTTAAAGGTGAATGAGGATGAGATTATTGTTGATTATTTTCTAAGATTTAATGAGGTGGCTAACATGATTGGGGGACTTAATGAGAAACTAGAGGATAATGTAGCTATTCAGACACTATTGAAATCTCTCTCCATGAGATGCAATTCCAATATCTTTGTTATTGAAGAAATGCAGGAACTAGATGCTCTCACTATGGAACAACTTCATGGAATTATCACAGCTTATGAAATGAGAATTCGAAAAGTGAAGTGAGAACCAAATGATACTTCCTTCAAAGCTTCAAAGAAGTATAAATAACATCATTATTTCTCTAGTTACAGATCCAATCAATAGATGGCTCAATTTGTAAGTAAGCTAAAGAGAGGGTCAAACAACTATAAAGTTAAGTTTCCCTTTAAATGTTTTGAGTGTGGTAGAGTTGATCACTTTTATTGAAATTTCTGTTACATTAAAGTTGAGAAGCAAGTGAAAGAAAAAGAGAAAAAGAATGAAAGTAAATCTCACAAATACTAGAATGTAAATATTCAAAGAAAGAAGAGCTTATATTCTAAAAAAATAGTAACTCGTCTGAATCTAGCAGAGAAAAGTCATTTAATGAAGAACATAATGAATGCTCGCTAATGTCTTTAGAGTTTGAATTGAAATATAAAGACAATCCATACTTTAAAGAAGTAGTTGAGGGCATTGTTAATGTTCAAATGAAGCTTATTAGTGATCTAAATTAATTAAATTTGAACACTGGAAAGAAGAGACAATTGAAGAAACAATTGTTGAGAGAAAAAGAAGGTATTTATAACTTTAATGATAAAACCTTTAATATTCAAAAAGTGAAATTAGAAGAGGCAATTAGAATTTCAAAAAATGGTACAATAATTGAAAGAAAAACAAAAGAGCCATGACAAATTAGAATACGAGAATAAGTTTCTTAAACCAAAACTACCCAAAAGGAAAGAAAAGACAGATTCAAATGTAATTAAATAATATATTATCTCTTTCAAATGAAACTTGAAGAAGCAAGGAGAAAACATGAAGTTCTTGTAAGTGAGGTGATAGAGTGGGAAAAAAACTACCAGAAGTTAGAGGAAAAAGTTCTCTCCGTGAGGATAGATCTAAAGAAATAAAAATCTAAGATGAGTCTAAATCTCAAATTTGTTAAAGGATCAGAGACACTAAATTATATCCTTACCGTTTAAAGGTCACCTACAATCAAAACTAGTTTGGGATATAAATATTCTTAGAAAAATTCAAATGGTGAGGCAAGCACTAGGTCCTGGGAAAATAAATCTCCTCAAAGCTATGCAGATGCACTCAAATGAAAATCCCTCAAATACAAAGGAGGAGATGGAAAAAGAAGAAACTAGAAAGGTTTTAATTATGTCTAGTCCAAGAATGTTTATCAATGCAAATATGTGCACCAGCAATACAAATAGATTAATTTCAATAGATCCAGATCTATGCAATCACCACACAATTTTAGAGACCCAAAGCTATATTTTGGAAATCGTTACTCTTGTAATAAATTTGGGCATAAAGCTATTAATTGTAGGGCCAGAGTTATGAAAAAATGATGTTAGATCTAGTTATTTTCAAATTTCTACATCTAGGAACTCTTATGGTGAAAAGAGAAACTCATTATCCCCCCTCATGAATGAGATTGAATGTTTGAATTACAACAATTTTGGACACAAAGGTAGTAAATCTAGAAGTAGATTCTTTAACACTCCTAGGGAACAAATTCCTGAGCAATCTATTCATGAAAGAAACATACATAAATGGAAACAAAAACTAGATAGGTTTAAAGAGCATGGATTTTCATTATATGCCCATGATCAAGAAGGGAAATTACATGTTGACAGTGTTAAGAAAAACACTGAGACGAGGGGGGGTGGGTGAATAAATACTTTTAATTCACTTTAACTTTCAATTTCATAATCTGAATTTTATAGGCTACTTTTCTTCATGTAACCTGCATGTATATGTGACTCTAGTGAAAATAATGCATATCCAGTTTACCTAATTTTTCATATTTTTTATCGGTGAGTTAACTTAACAATTGAATTATTAATTCATTCACCATTCAAAATGTAGTTTAGAACAGATAAATCACAACACATAAGAAACACACATAGAACACCAAGATTTTAGGTGGAAAACCAATGTAGGAGAAAACCACCACTATCATCGTCTCTATCTTCATTATTCTTATATAAAAAAAATATTCATTACATTATTATGTTCTAGTGCGGACCCTTACTAGCATGCAGGCACCCACCTACATAAGGGTACAACCTCCACTCATTCTCTAGCACCCATTGGAAGGGAGCTACAACCCCCTAGTCTCGTTTACCAGCTTATATCAGAAGGGAACTCCTACCCCCTCTCTGAAGGGTGTAACCTTCTTCACCTTGTGGACCATGCTTCAAAATGTTTCACACTAGATCCACCTATCAAACAATCATCAAAAAACATGTAGGCCGATTTTCATATTGGACCCACATCAACAATAAGCCCAAACCAATATGCCAAGCTAAAATAGTAAATCTCAAAATCTGAATAATCGGAAATCTAAACCAACTAAATCATTGAAGCATCAAACCATTAAATGTTGAAGAAAATTAATCACTAAATCGAAACTCAACCAACAATTCCAACTAAATCAAATCAATGCATAACCAATCCAATCAACACTGCTAGATACAGATAGACATCATTTGCAGAAAACAACAAATAGAACATAATTTGTCATCATAAAGAAACACTAGAAACTCTGACCAAAAATTAACTTCAGAATATATACGCACCTATTCTGAAGTATAACCTTGTATATGCATGCTTCCTCTAAATGCAACCTACATACAGATCTGAAATCATTCAATGAAAAATTGAATCATTGCATTACTCTCTGAGTAACTACCATACTAAGTCACAATGGTTATTGTTTTCATTGTGACAAACACCCTCCAAAATTTTTCATATACTTGAATTTTGGTTCCTACTATGGATCCTTCAATTGACCTTTCCGTAGTCACTTCTAGCTCTGCCAATTCTTTGATCTTCCTTTTGGATTGTAAAGTGTCGAAGTCACCCACTCACACATGCTCAGTCCACAATGTATTCATGAGCCCACTTCTTCATGCAAGATTGAATAATCATAACACATTATTTCAAGATAGTTCTTGTGTTATCTTCAATCCATGTTGACAATTAGTGCACACTAGCATTGAGAATTTCTCACTTCTAGCCGTGTTTGCACTTCTATTTCAGTGAGTTTTTCAAACTGTTGCTTTTGTGCACCCTTTCTTTAGTGAGTGATGTTTTCATACTTTTGACTAAATATTTGGCTTACACTCACTTTAATTAGTGTTTTTTTCATGTTCTCTTCTCTCTGGCATGTGTTTCTTCCACTTTCATTCACACTTTTCTTGTCATATCGAGGGTGTCATCTTTTGGCATGGGAACTATCACTTATCGTGTAAAGTGGATTTTTTTCTTATTTCAAGGGGAAATATTTGTGATAATTAGTTTTTCTTATCATGTAGACTTGTTTCACACTCATTTCCAAATAAGTTTCAAGCATTGTCATACAAGTGTCACTGCTTTCGTCGCAAAGTGTATCTTTTGTGTTGCACTTAGTAGGAGTTGTCACAAAGTTGTTGCATTGATGAAGGTACATTGTTCATATGTTATGAGTGCTCCTTTTAATTTCATCAAGTGATATAATTGTGTGATCATTATTAGATTCATTTTCTTTCTCATCTTTATCTCACTAATCCAACACTTAGTGCAACTGTGAAAATTCCTTGACCGAGAAACTCAGCCTCATTCTGCCTAGCCTGAACAGTGCATTGCATAGTCCCAACCCTGAAGCAGCACCCTTGTCCCTTAGCACTATGTAATGTGCATTATTTTGCTTCCAACACTACGCACTGCATAATCACAGTGCTCAAACTCAGCCTCTAACCTAAAAAAATTGTGAATTATCTCTCTCTTACCCAGTCAAAACTATGCTTTGTGTAGTCTCTAGGACTAGACCTCATCCTTGAGCTCTTGAACTATGAAATTGTGTAGCCACCCAACCTTCTCTTCCTTCAAGAACTATGCAACAGTTTGAGTCATTTCTCAACCCCTTAGCCTACTCTCTAAGCTCCCAAATTACGCAATCTTCTTCCTTAGTCCAACCTAAACTGCACATTGCGCAATCTCAAGGATCAAGCTTGGCCCCTGACTACCTGAGTTTCACAATTGTGTAGTCGTTGAGGCTCTCACTCAGCCTGCCACCTAATTCCAGCTTAGTTATTGGATCATCATGCAACATCTTAGACTAGGGTTTTATCAAACTAATGTCTTCGTGTCATGAGTGAATTACAGATGCATGTAGTCTTTCATACCATGACAAGATGATCATGAAAAATATGGAGAAGGAAACCATGACAAAAGACACTTCATTAGTTGGAAAGACAAGTTGATCAATCAAGAAGAAGCAAAGGGATATCACTTTGAGACAACAAATGAAGATCAAGTTACATTGAAGACTCCTCATCTCTAAGAAATTTTGGAGGACAAAGAAGAATTTCATGATCTATTTTTCAGAAGACAAAAAGAAATCAACAACAAAGAACAGCTTGAAATTTCCATGTCATCATGTAGTCCATGTCATCATTGTCATGTTGTCTCATGTCAAGTCATTTCATGAATCATCATGTGCCACATCATTTTTTAGAATATGTAATTCACTATTGGAGAAATATAATGTAAAGTGGAAGTCCAAGAGTCATTCATGTAATGTGAAAAGTCATGTATGAAGTGGAAAGGTCATAGAGAAGTCGAATAGTCATGAGGGTAGCCCAAGGGTCATAAGGGAGGTGAAGGATCATCCCATTTGTTATATATACACCCTCATGGTACAAGAAAATGACTTTTCACCTTGGATTCTCCCATAAGGCATCAGAGAGACAGAGTTAGTACATTTGGGAGCAAGTCGTGGCTTCGACACTCCACTATTGGAGCTAGTGATATTTGTTGTATTCGTGTATCTTGGGAATTTTTCTTAATACTTGAAGCCTGATGGCTGGCACATTTTCATCCGTGGATTGTGCATATGTGTAATATTATTCTATGAATGTTTATGATTTAGGTTTTCTTTCACTTGTACTAAAGTAGTTGAACTATTTAAGTTAGTTTAGTGCTTATCTAATTGAAAATGTGTTATAATTGTTGTAGAAATCGTTGAATCTATGTGGACTATTCTGCTTGATGTTAGGTGATTCTATTTTTTATTATGTGTGCCTCTACTAGGGTATTATTATTACCTCCCTATTGGAGGCTCACCTTTCCTCCCTTTGTGGTAGAAGAACCTTGATACATCGCAACAGAACATTCACTAGGCACACTTACTTTCTTTTCGTAAAGGCACATACACACTTCTTTCTCTTGTTGATAGCTAAAGCCAAGGAAAATCTATAAGAATATATGGAAATCAGGTTGATACTTGAGATGGAGCTCCTATTCCAAAGGGTGTGAGGTCTAATTTGGACTTTAGATTGGGAAGTCATTGTTGGTTGATGGATTTCCAGCACCTATCAACAAATGGTGCTAAAAGGAGGTCTAGATGATAGGTTGTGCCTGTTGAGTCTACTTTGAATATTTTATTCAAAATGGCTCTTCCCTAAATCATAATCTTGGGATTTGTTTCTAAAGAGGTTAATATTACCATTGTTGTGGACATTTTCATAACCTGTACGAATTTAAGTTTGATGGTGAGGGTGAATTAACTCTACATGAACATTTGTTTCAATTTTTCCAATTTTTCCTTTCTAATGTAATACATTGAAAGTATGTCATGGCTATATTGATCACCCTCACATTTCAAGGCCATGTTAAGATATGGTTTCATACATTACCTATTTCTTCTATCTATTCATTTGACCATTGTGTGAAGGAGCTTCATCAAGGTTTCCATAGGTATGATTATTGGTATGTTCTTAAAATAATTAATTAGTTCATAATGAATCCTAATGAATCAGTTGATGATTTATCTCATCGTTTCCATCAAGGACATATTTATCAAGCAGGTTTCCATCAAGGACAACACATTAGCCATAATACCAACAATCTCCCCCTTTGGACTTGATGGCAACCAATTTGGTGTTTGGACACCACCTACGAATACCAAGTCTTCTCCCCAAACATCTCTCCAAATATCAAGGCTTCTCTCCCCCTTTGACATCATGTGTGAAAGGTTGAATCAGGTTGAATGAAGTACTTCCCTTGTGTTGTTGTAGGTCGGATATACTAATATGAATAATGTACTCTTCACATTGACCATGTTCCCACTAAAAATATGATGGACTTTATGAAGATATCCAATAAAGTGGAAGGTTGTAAGATTCAAATAAATGTGACTTTTTATATCACCAATGACTCTATGCTTCCATGATTACATCAATCACCCAACATATTGGGTTTACATATTAGGCCCAAATTTTACATCAATGTCCCAAAAAAATGGGAATACATACATAACATGACTTGATCCCAATATCCCACACATGATTTAATTTTGTAATGATTACAACATGGGTCTTTTCATGACCATTGCATCAAAGGACATACATGAAATTTATAACCATAAACAAGAATCTCTATAATGAAGGATCCTCTATAGCAAGACCATGATATTCACAACAACTACCAAGCACCAAATAGGAATCTAATAGCAGCAACATATTTGGTATAATGATAACAACAATAACCATGATGTAACAAGGAAATTCAAGAAACCATATTGCCAACAATGAACCATTAGAAGCATGGAAGATGCTGCCCTTGAATATGTTCTAACTCTTCATCATCTAATCATATCCTATATTTATCATCAATAAAAAGAAATATCTAATGCCTTGCAACATCTCAACATTCATCATGAGCCAATACCCTATGTAGCATAAGATCATCACCAACAAACTGCAACAAATCAATGTTAAAACCATAGTGTTAATCATGAAGTGATGAAAGCATATGAGAAGCTCCCCCAGAATCTTTGCCACTTTTTTTTCAATACTGAGAAGAATATGTCATTGTCTATATCAAGAACCAAATATACACGTGACTGAATTTCAAATAATCTACATACATAATATAATTTTCGATTCTTTATAGCCACAACTTCCCCTAAACATAACATGCCTATAATTAGCAAAGTGAAGAGGTAGGAATAATTCCTAAGTTCTATCTGAGATATTAAAAGGAATCATGTGGAAGAGGCTTGGTGAATAAATCTACAACTCGTTGAAGAACTTTCTCTCGAAGAAAATGGTATTTTATTGGGATGTTCTTAGTTTCTGAGTGAATGACATGATTTTTAGAAATACTTATGGCATTAGTGTTCTCACAATGAATAGGCACAAGTTGATGAAAAATGACTTGAATGTCCTACAATGTTTATATCATCCATAGCAGTTGATTACAATAAGAGGCGGTAACAACATATATTGCTTCAGGAGTTTATAAATCAATAGAACTTTGTTTCTTACTGAATGAAGAAACTAAGCGAGGTGCCAAATAAAATTCTCCTCCACTAGTTCTTTTACGGTCATCAACATTACCTACCCAGTCTTCATTTATGTAAGGATGAAGCACAAAATATTTGTTTTTGGGATACCATAGACAAAAATATTGAGTGCCTTGCAGATACTCGAATATCCTCTTGACTACTTTAAGATGATTTTCCTTAGGATTTGCTTGGAATTGTCCAACCATACCAATTGCATGCATAATATTTGGTCTTCTACCAGTAAGATAAAGTAAGTTGCTAATCATAGATTTGTATTCAGGTTGATTAACTATAAGAGAGTCATTATTTTGGCTGAGATTGCATCATGTTACCATTGGTGTGCATATGGGTTTGGAGTATTCCATTCCATATTTATTCATAATCTGCTTGAGATACTTGGTTGAGAAAAAAAGATACCATCTTTAGTTTGATGAAGTTTAACACGAAGAAAGTATTTTAGCTCAACAAGTAAGAAGATTTCAAATTCCTGTTGCATAGATGAAGCAAATCCTTGACTCATGGATTCAACATTGCTTCAAAATATGATGATATATACATAGATCACTACTATCAAAAGTTTGTCTCTGTTAGATTTGATATATAAATTGTTATCTGCAGATCCTTTCTTAAATCATTGTTGCTGAAGATACCTATCAAGACAATATCACCATGCACAAGGACCTTATTTTAACCCATATAATTCCTTCTTAAGTTTGCAACAATATTTTTATCATTTCCAACTATGAATCCTTTAGGTTGTTCAAGATAAACTTCTTCTTCTAAGTCCCCATTTTAAAATCCAAATTTAACATCCATTTTGATATACCTTAAAGTCATGAAGGTTGGAAAATGCAAGAAACATTCTTATGGCTTCAAATCTAGCTACAGGCCCAAATATCTCCTTAAATTCTGTCCTTCCTATTGAGCATAACCTTTGCATACAAGTCTTACTTTGTTTCGAATTACTTATCCATTTTCATTCAGTTTGTTCTTAAACTCCCACTTTGTCCCAATTACATTTTTATTATGAGGCCTTGGTGCAAGTTCCCACATATGGTTATTTTCTATTTGATCAAGTTCTTCATGCATTTCCTTAAACCAACATTCATGTTTTATATATTGATTCACAATTTGAGGTTTAATTGTGGATAATAAGTCTAAGTGACTAGATCATCCGACAACAGTTCTTATACTTTGTATTCTTGTTTCCTTGTCACTTATAATTTGAGACTCAGGACGAGTTTTCTGAATATACCTTGATGGGGTCTTTTCTACCATACCTATATTTTAATTTCCTTCTTTTGATGCTTCTCTTTTTTCTTCTAAAATTTTTTGGATTTTAGTAGGGAGTGGCTCATCATCTAATTGTGCTTCCTTTTTGGTACTTTCAAATGCTTCATCAATCACATCTATACTTTCAATAATATTTTGGAGGCGTTTATTATAACATTTATATCATTTTGTTTTGTAAGAGTATCCGAGAAGGATTCCTTCATCAACTATAGATTCAAAATTTCCAAGCTTATCATCATTTTTCTTTATGAAACATTTTATTCCAAAGATGCTAAAGTGCTTGATAGCTACAGGCCTACCATACCAGACTTCATATGTAGTCTTATCATTGTTTACTTGAACATGGGCTTTGTTAAGTATATCCATGGTTGTATGTACTACTTCTCCCCATAAGGTGTGAGGTGTTTCTGACTCATCAAGCATGGCATGTTCCATTTTTTGAACTATTTTGTTCAATATTTATTCCTATCCATTTTGTTGTGGAGTTTTAGCTATGGAAATTTGTCTTTTGATACCATGTCATTCACAAAATTTGAAAAATTCATCTGATATAAACTCTCCACCTCTATCAAATCTAAGAAATTTGATTTCTAGTTCCAATTCATTTTCTACCAAAGCCTTGAAATTTTTAAATTTTTCAAATGACTCATCTTTATAGTTTAGTAAACAAACCCAATACATTCTTGTAAAGTCATCAATCAATAGCATGACATATTTTTCACCACGAGGAGATTTATTTCTCATAGTTCCACATAAATCAATGTGAACAAGTTCAAGGGGTTTACTTGTAGTTCATTTTTTAGATTTAAACTGAACTTTGGATTGTTTGCCAAACTGACATGATTTTCAAATACTATTTTTAGGTGGAGAAATGTTGGGCAAGTCATGAAATTCTCACATCTTGCTTGATTTGTATAGTTGCGAAAATTTGAAGTTTCCCAATGTTTTTTGTGAAAGCCAACTTTCTTCATATTTTCTCAAAAAAGATTTCTCTTTGTCGCCTGTTGGTGTTTGAGTATGAATGCCTATTCAACACTTTTCCACATTTAATTCATCAATTTGTGTGCAGGCATTATTTCATGGTAACAATGACACAATCAATCACCAATATTAGATTCAATAACTGAGTTAATGAAAGAACCACTATGACAATAAATAAGAATAAATTGCAAAACTATAAAAAGCATTCACAAAAATTAATTAAAGGACTGTAACAGCAATTGAAATAAACTAACACAAATGAAATAACAACACACAGAAATAACACAGCACCTAATCAGAACAGTGGGCCCAACTCCCTGATTAGGGCTGTGGTGGATTCAGAGTTTATCGAGAGAACATTAAAATAACTTGGATCCAATTAATTAATTAGTCTTATGTTACAATCTCCATCTCTTGCATGGCTAACCTCGATTCACAGCATTGAAACCCTTCTTATACAATACACCGAGAAAAATGTCTCTGAATATGGCAGCTAATGTCTATCATTATACAATCATTGAAATGACCAACTAGTTGCCGAGACAAAGACAAGAAAGGTCTAGAATAGGCATGAAATCCATTATGTTGTTACAATGCTTGCCAATACGGTGTTGGAAGCTCGAAATTGCTTATGTGATTTGCACTCGTAACCTTTGACCACCGGATCTATGGAAATGTCAATATTAGTAACTCGCATAAGTAAAATCTCCATGACTATTACTTCATTAATTAAATATTCCAGGAAGAAAATGAAAGAGGGTTTACCTTGTGTTTTTAGAAAGATTAGTGAATATAAATGATAAGAAAGGAGTGAGAGAGAGAGAGAGTGAAAATTGAGGGAAAAAGTATGTAGATTTTTCACCCAACATCTCCCCCCAATTGGTATTTTTGCATGCCCTCATGCAGCTCACCGTCTCTTCAGATCTAGGTTGGACTGGCTATGGTTAGTGTGAAGCTGAGCAAGGTCATATTCCTTGGCCATATATGTCCCTAGAGGTTTATATCCTTTTGTCATAAGGACATCCTTCCACCAATCATTGCTCGCATTATATGCTGGAGTGTAATGTTCTACTAGCGACCAAATGAGGGGAAATTCAAACCTCAGTCCCATCCACCAGACCCCACAAGTCTGAATGCATGCAACAAAATGTGGTACCCTTTCTAATGCTCATGCAAAATTGGGTGCTACAAAAGGTTTGCCAATGTCTGACAGTTGAGGACGACACCATCCATCTCCTTTGAAAATTATCAAGGGCTCGATCCTAGGAAGTGACTATCTGTATGACACATAGGTCAGTACACCATCTCTTTGTTGCCATCATTCGTTCCCTAGATCCCTCAATCTATAGAAAGCTGGAGTGCTTGTTATAAATAGTCACTGACTGACCATTCTCCCTCCTTACCATTAGTGGATTTGTAGCTTGATTCCCTTCAAAAGTATCACAAGCCTTCCTCCTTTTAACCTAGTTAATGTTGCAGGAGGTGAAGGCTCTCAGATGAACATCTCGGATGAATGGAATCGGGTTAAAGCTCTCGTCATCCCTCAAGAAATAACCATGCATGTAGAGCTCACACATCAAGTGTTGGTTCATGATATCATGGATTCTTATAATATGAAAGAATTGTATCGGGTCTTCGATCTCATGGTTGATCTCCTTATAGATGCTTTCTAGTCATAAGAAAAAGAATTTCTCATGAAGAAACAAAGTGTAACTATGGGCAGGAGGCTAACAGGTCATTACCTATTATGCTAGGGTAAACATTTGTTCCTTATCTACCTTCGACACCTGTATCTGCCCTTCTAAATCCCTTATCTTTATTTGTTGCTTCTCATGCCTATGCTTTTCTTTATCCATGTAGTCTACATACTCCATGATAATCATAGTGGCCTACTCTTGAACCCTCGATGTCTCCTTTTTTTCATTCACGACAAATTTCCATATTTGAATTTCAGCCATAAGGAAGAATTTTGAGGCAGCGAAACTATTCTACAGGACCAGTCTGTGTAGAAGCAGAAGTTGTGGGAACATCTTTTGTTTATATAGCTACTGAGGAGACCTCGACCTTGGGCCTTATAGCCTTCCATTTATATTTATTAGCCTTCATTTTCAGTCAAAATACCTACTTCCTCAGCTTCCAAACCTCCATATTTAGCCGCATGGTTTCACCGAATTGAAGTTGATACCTCTCCTTAAGAGGTGGTCTCCTTTCTCACACTGTTCTACCCATTCTTATTTAATAGAGAATTCATTTCCTAGCTCCGCAGTTGGCTTAGGAGGTGGTGGATTTCCTTTAGAGGCATTAGTTGGCTCCTTTACCAGGTCTTCTTTACTTGGTTTTTTGTCCTCAGGAGCACTTTCTTCTTCAACTCGTCTTAATTCAGGAACATCTGTCGCCTGGATAGTGCCCTCATCGATTGCCCTCTACTTCAATCCTATTGTAAAAATTTCTTTCTCAACCTATTCTTCAGGAAGCTGTTGTTGGGAATATGCAAGTAATGAGTCGATAATGGTTGCACCCTCCTTCTCCTTTGGGCCGACATACTTCAATATGGGAGGAACAACAATTTCTTCTATTAAATCACGGGGGTAATGAACCTTCCTTGCTCCTCTTGGCATTGTGGCCTAAAACGGAGAGTGGGGATTGTCCTTCACCTGGTCTATACTAGTCTCGTCTGCTACCTCTAGCTCTTTTTCCTCCTCACCTTCATTCCTCAATTAGGTCGAACCTTCTTCATGTGGTACCTCTTGTCCTGTGGTCGACATTAGTTCTTATGGAACAACGTCAACATCAGGGTTTGTCTCTTCCACATTATCCTACCTTGACTGAGTTGGTGGTGGTTCTTGTGTGACACTCCTACTCATTTCAACATCCACATCTATTTGGGATAGAGATGTTGGTCCTAGTGTAATATCATCACTCGCTAGCTCCGTGACTGGAACTTCTTCTCCTTGTGCTTCATTAATGAAATTTGATTCCTCCATAACAGCATCAACTTCATCAATTATCTTCATATCTTCATCGATTGGTTCCACAGGCGAGGTTGGTTCTTATGTATCAACCTTGACAGTATCACCAACTATTTCCTCCACTTCCATTTCTTCATTAACAAGTCCCACAGACAGGGATGGTTCTTGTGTGATAGCCTCGACTGTGTCACTAATTGTTTCTTCCACTTCCATGTCTACAATAATCCGTTCCACAATTTTTTCCACTTCCATCTCTGCATTAACATGCTCCATAGACTAGGTTGGTTCTTGTGTGATAGCCTCGACTATGTAACCAACAGTTTCTTCCACTTCCACTTCCATCTCTTATGTTTCCTCTTCTTCTTTCTCCATTTTATCGGGCTCTTCTTCTCCTCCTGTTGTACCAGCTGTGGATGCCGGTCTTTCCTTTGATCCCTCTAGTTCTTATGCTGATCCTTCTAGTTCTTCTTCTCCTCCTGCTGTACCCGCAAGGGATGCATGTATTTCCTTTAATCCTTCTAGTTCTTCCTCTACTCCTAATGTGCCAATAGGAGATGTTGGTTCTTCCTCTCCCAATTCCTTGGGCTCTTCTTCCTCTCTTATTGTACCAGCAGGAGAGGCTAGTTCTTGCTCATCCAATTCCTTGGCCTCTTCCTCTCTAGCAATTATAACAGCTGCTACTTCCTCCTTCGTCATCTCAAGGAATTTTGCCCAAGGTACTTGCAGTTGAGTCAATGCATGCATGGCCAGTAGTCAAACCATTCCATGGTTTGTGAGGACCACTAGCACTTGGCATGAGCTACGAGTAGACTGCTCCATAAGTTGAAGACTCTTCATTAAGAAGAAAGGCATGTTTATAGAATGAACTTGTGCCTGCGAAAATCGAAGATGGGCTAGAATTTTGAAGTGGTATCTAAACAGTGCGGTAAACTGCCCTTTACAGGTTATATATTTCATGACAAAGCCTACTACCTCACCCCATGGATGTGGCAAGGACTTATGGTCATACTCCCTTCCCTTTAGAACAACGCTTTCTCCAGCTTGAAAAAATAATTCTGGGAATTCAGGCAGTGGGGCATTCCTTGAGAATCACTTATGTCCTTGTTGCATTAACCCACTAACTTTTGCAATGGCCTCCTCTGTGATAGGCATTTCTAATCTTCTAACCTGTGAGCAATTCTCATCCAAATTCATTGCAAATTATAACATGATCCCCTCATCAAACCCCTGCAATATATTGAAATAAATATCCCATCCTCCCTCTACAAAGACCCGCCATACATCTGCATTGTTGCAGACTAGGGTTGTATCATTGGGTTCATGAAGCACAACCAGTCTGCCCATCCTGCACACAATGTAACAGCACTTTGGATGCAACAAACCATTGGGAGGAGTGACAACGACTAACTTCTTGCAGTAACAACATGGTAAGAAAATGAATGAGGTGGGACGATGGTAAAATGATAGGTGATTTCTTAAGAAATGGAGAGAATCATGGTGGGTTATGGTTAATGCAGTCAATGGTGTGGTAATTATTTTGCATTACATGAGAAGGTACATGTTTCAAATCCCAATGCATGCCAATGATTATGCGAAATAATGATGGAGATCATGGAGCATACCATTTCACAAGGTTTAATGATGGTAATGGATAAATAATTATTGCAGTTTAATTACGTCGTCGTTTAATTATGACGACACCCCCCCAACTTATAAATAGTTTTCCATGACATGTCAATGTCTTGTCCACGAAATATTTAATTGAATCCGTAAAATTCAGTGGAGACGTATCTAGCAACTTACCTGAGAGAAGTGAGAGTTGGAAGAGTAACAACGGAGTAACAGCTATGATGGAGTAATAGCAACTGAGGAGTAACAACATCGATGGAGTAATAGCAACTGAGAAGTAATAGCACCAGTGGAGTAACAATAACTGAGGAGTAACAACATCCATGGAGTAACAACATCGGTAGAGTAACAACAACCAAGGAGTAACAACATCGGTGGAGTAACAACATTCGAGGAGTAACAACATCCAAAGAGTAAGAGAAACCAAGGAGTAACAACATCAATGGAGTAAAAGCAACCGAGGAGTAACAACATCGGTGAAGTAACAACCTATGAGGAGTAACAACATCCAAAGGGTAACAACATCCGATACTTCGAAAATTTCCTGGAGTAACAACAACATCGAAGTAACAACACCGCAGGATTAACAACATCTAATACTTAGAAAATTTCCAGGAGTAACAGCATGACAGGAGTAATAGCATCTGATACTTAGAAAATTTTCCAAGAAGATTAGTGTCAGTGGAGTGACTTTCCCAATTACTCAAAAGATTTTTATCTCATCGATTATTGTGCCTAAATAGTAGCTCCTACAAAAAGACAAACAAGTGAGTAGTAATAGCATTATATATGTGTGTGTGTGTGTGTGTGTGTGTGTGTGTGTGTGTGTGTGTGTGTGCGTGGGTGTTTTTCTTAGTTCAAGGGTGCAGAGGAGGTATCTTCTGCACCAAAAACCTTCAATTTAGATTTTTCAAAGAGATGTTTGATGAAGGCTTCTCTGGAGGCTGGGTGGTGGTAAAGTCTAAGTTGATGTCCATTCACAACAAAGGAAACATGGAAATCATTGATTGTAACTAATCTGACAGTCCCATTGTCAAATACCGCATCAACCTCGTATGGGCCCAACCATCACGAGCGAAGCTTTCCCTTAAAATCCTTAAAACAAGAATCATAAAGTAATGCCCAATCCCCTCTATGAAACATATTATTTTTAATAAATTTATCATGTCATTTTTCTTCTCTCTGTTGTTGTATGGCAGCAGTTCTCTGGACAACCATTAAACAAATTTCATCAAGTTCATTTAGTTGTTCCAGCCAGTGTTTCTGGGCTTTTGAGAGGTCCAATCCTACTTCTAGATTTGTTTTGAGCGTGCTAATTTCAAATTCCACTGGGAACAATGGGGATTTAACATAGACAAGTTCAAATTGTGAGAATCCTGTTGTGTCCTACCATGTTGTCCTATACACCCAAAGAGCTTCAGGGAGTTTTTCAGCCCAACCCTGGCGATGATTTGCCATGGTATTGGTGAGAATATTTTCCAATACTTTTTTTGTGCTCTCCACTTGACCATTCCCCTAAGGATGATATGGGGTTGTTATCCTATGCTTGATCCCATATTTTTCCATAAGCTTTTCTATCATGTGTGACGTGAACTGTGCTCCACCATCTGAAATTATCTCTCTCAGAGTACCATATCTCGCAAATATTTCTTCAAATAAAAAGTCTGAGAAAACCTATGTTGTTGCTTTTTTTACAGCCTTAACTTCTACCCATTTCATCACATAAACTGTGCAGACCAGAATGTGGACTTTCTGATGTGAAGGTGGGTTAAATGGTCCCACAAAGTCAATATCTCATCTTTCGAAGGGCTCAAGAACTACCTGTGGCTATAATGGCATTTCATCTAAGAGACCATGTTGACCCACCCATTGGCAGTGATCACATCTCTAAACATAATTCCATGCATCACTGAAGATAAAGGGCCAATAATATCCCATCTGTAACACCTTGCAGCCAGTTTTCTTGTCTGCAAAATGCCCCCCACAAGGGCTGTCATTAGCAGTTTTCAACACCTCATAAATTTCACTTTCTTCTACATAACGACGGATATGTTGATCACCCCCTGTATAAATGATCCGGCTCTTAGGGGGAGGCCCCCAAGATCTAAAAATTTGAAATGGATCTTGGGGGGAGAGTCCCTGAAGATCTGAAAACTTGAATTGCCAGAAGAAAAATAGGAGAATGCCCAATAAACAAAACCACAAAGAAACTTTTTATTAAACCCACTGATCCGAATTTAAACAGGAACACAACAAAATACAGAGATACCCATAAAGATAGTTATGCAACGGATATAAATACTTCATTTCATTACTGTAAAATACTGAAATATGCTTACAAGCAGTGATGGAAATAAACCAGCTAAGGCGATGGTAGCTTATCTCTGAGAAGAGATGTGGTGGCTACATGCCTCTGAACTGTAAAGGATACATTGTGGTGGACAATCTGTCCTTTTACAAAATATGACTTGTTACTTATAGTATTTTTCAGTTACAATACCACAGGTCAATTCCATGGGTGAATGAATACCATCGGTGGACTTTACAATACCACGGGCGGATGCCATTTACAATACCATGGGTAAATTCCATGGGTCGATGAATAATATGGGTGGATGAGTACCATGGGTTGATGCCATTTTCCATTCGGATCATTCCTCCCTCCTTAAGAAGAAATGGTCCCCATTGCATAAAGTTCCCTCCTGTGAAGCCTTTGTTGACTATGAAGAGCCATTGAAGATAAGGGTTTTATGTGGTTAACCCAAAACCCTAATAAACAAAGATCCGAGGATAGAGATACCTTGTAATGCTTGTGACCAACTGTGATTCTGACAGTGTGCGGCCTAGCAAATGGACTTCGATGACAAGGATTTTATGCGGTTGACCCATAACTATGATGTTGGTTGCTGATGAAGTAGCAGGTGCCTACATAGCCTGGGGTGGGAGGGCACATCTCCAAATAACCCAAGTCGAATGTTGCTATGTTGAAACTGATGAATGTGAAGCAGGTGCCTTCTAAAGTAGGGTGGGAGGGCACATCTCCAATGGGAACCCACTCCGAATGCTGCTCCAGAATTAAAATGCACATAACTCAGCCAATATAACTCAGAATATTTATTATAACCTATTTTTAGAAGCAGAAGGATCATTTTTCATCTTCCGATGAGTTGGAAATCCTTATTTGGACACTTTTAGATCTCAGATTCACACTGCAACAATTCCGCCATCACAAAAATTCTGATAAAATAGCTGATTTTAAATCAGCGATATCTCCCACATCCGAACTCCGATTTGACCCATTTGTTTTTTGAAATTGGGGGATTTTTCGAGAGGAATCTAGTCTGGGATTTGTTTTTGTAGATTTTGTACCAAATGTTTCAGATCTGATCTGCAAAGTCGCTGCCCAAAAAAAATCCTGCAAAAAAATGAAAAAAGAAAAATTCTTCCTCCTTGACCCAAGAAAAGTGCTCTGTGGAGGTTGTAGCACATGCCTGAAGTTTGTTGAATATTGCTGCAAAATTTGAAACTGAAATATGCATCAAACCTTCATTCCCATGGAATCATAACCTGCTCTGATACCACTGATCCGGATCTTGGGAGAAGGCCCCCAAGATCTAAAAATTTGAAATGGATCTTGGGGGGAGAGACCCCCAAGATCTAAAAAATTGAATTGCCAGAAGAAAAATAGGAGAATGCCCAATAAACAAAACCATAAAGAAACTTTTTATTAAACCCACTGATCCGAATTTAAAAAGGAATGCAACAAAATACATAGATACCCATAAAGATAGTTATGCAGCGAAAATAATACTTCATTTCATTACTGTAAAATACTGAAATATGCTTACAAACAGTGATGGAAATAAGCCAGCTAGGGCGATGGTATCTTATCTCTGAGAAGAGATGTGGTGGCTACATGCCTCTGAACTGTAAAGGCTACATTGTGGCAGACAATCTATCCTTTTACAAAATGTGACTTGTTACTTATAGTATTTTTCAGTTACAATACCACGGGTCAATTCCAGGGGTGAATGAATACCATGGGTGGATTTTACAATACCACGAGCGGATGCCATTTACAATACCATGGGTAAATTCCATGGGTCGATCAATAATATGGGTGGATGAGTACCATGGGTTGATGCCATTTTCCATTCAGATAAATAAAAGAGATATCCTACTATCTATGAGTAACGGGCACTATGATGAATAATCCTCTGTTGTTCCCTGTATGACAAATGCTAAGGTACTTTTCTGGTAGCCAAATAGTTAGCAATGTCTGCATACGAAGGGGTATTAGTAGAAATTACAAATAAATGCTCATCTAGAAAGCTATCTTCTACAGGTTCTCCTTCACTATCATCATTTAATCTAGACAGAAAATTAGCAACTAAATTATCCTTGCCTGTTTTATCTATAATGGTGATATCAAATTCTTGAAGTAATAACAACCACCTTGTTATACAACCAGGAGTTACAGGTTTGTTCATCAAATACCTTATTGTTGCGTGATCAGTGTGTACAAAAGTTGGATACCCAGTAATATAGTGTCAAAATTTATTAACAGCATAGATGACAGCCAAGAACTCCTTCTCCGTTATCATATAGTTTAGCTCAGCAGACATTAAATTCTTGTTGACGTAATAAACCGCATACGGATTCTTATCTTCTTGTTCTACCAACACTGCCCCTACAACCGTTTGAGAGGCATATGCATGGATATGAAATGGAAGTTCACAATTGGGACCATGTAAGGTTGGAGCTTGGCAGATTAGTTCCTTGATCTTCTCAAAATCTACTTCACAATCATCTGTCCACAAAAATTTTGCATCTTTAGTTAACTGCTGAAAAAGTGGAAATGTGATCTTGATAAATTTTTCTATAAAACACCTATAGTAATAGCACAAACAATAAAACTACGTACCTAAGTTGGTGTCTTGGGAACAAGAAAATGCAAAATTACCTTTACCTTGGCAGGATCAACTTGTATTCCAGTGGCCGAAAGCAAATGTCCCAACACTACTCCCTCTCTCTCATCATAAGACATTTCGTTGTACTCAAATAAACATGCATTTGTTTATACATTTTAAGGATTTTATCTAAGTTTTCCAACCCTTCTTCGAATGACCCCCCATATGATGTAAAATCGTCCATATAAATTTCAACACTGTCATTGAGCAAATCAGAAAAAATCCTTAGTATTACCCTTTGAAAGGTAGCAAGCGCGTTACAAAGACCAAATAGAAGAACTCAGAAAGCGAATGTTCCCCAAGGGCATGTAAAGGTAGTCTTTTCCTGATCCTCAGGAGCTATTTGGATTTGGTTATACCCGCTAAACCCATCCAAGAAAGAGAAAAACCTCTTCCCGGCCAGGGTATTAAGGACTTGGTCAATAAATGGGAGAGGAAAATGATCTTTCAAGGTTGCTTTTTTCAACTCCCTATTGTCTGCACAAATCTGCTAGTTACCATTCTTTTTAGGAACGATGACCAACAGGGATACCCGCTAGCTGTCCGAGATTGGATAAATAAATTTTGCATCCAATAACTTCTGGAGCTCCTCTTTGATAATGTTCTTCAAGGCAAGGTTCATCCTTCTTTGGGGTTTCCCATGTGTCGATAATATTCTTTAATATAGATATGATGAGTACACAAATTGGCAAGGATACATTTCATATCAGTATAATCCCAAGTGAGATCTTCTTTATGTTCTCGAAGGATCTTTAAGAGTTATTCAATCTAGGCTGGTGAAAGATTCGGGTTGATATTCAATGTATTCCTTGGCTCAATCTCCACTAGTATGTTGTCAGAAAGTGTTGTTACAGGAATGTCCTCACCTTCGGTTCCAGATCTGATAGTTTCCTCTATTTCACAACTCATGATTGATTCCAAAAACTGCAAAGTTGGATTTGCAACCACATGAGGGCTGCCAATAAAAGTGTTGATAATGTCATCATCTGTCTCATTCTTAAAGCAAATGGATTGCCCCATGGTAAGCACTAGCTAGAGTTCCCGTTGTTTAGTTTCGATCCCATCCAAAGACAGAGTTCTTCTTTGGCTTTTTCTGTGAGCTTGGTTCAACAGGGGGATAGAGAATAAGATTTTTCATATTTTCGCCATTAGAAATTATCATGTTCCCTGACTGACATCCGATATAGGCGTCGGTGGTTTCAAGCCACAACCATCCTAAAATAAGGGGATGACCACCAACTGGGGACTCCATATGTAAGACTAGGAGGTCAATGGGATAGTGCTAAGAATCCACTGAAATTGTTATGTCTTCCAATTTCCCTATCGGTATGATTGTAGATCTGTCAGCTCATTCTAAGACTGTAAGGGTTCACTTAAGATCATGCAATCCCAGTGTAAGCATGGTTTCAGAAGTAATTACATTAATTTCAGTGCCCAAGTCTACCAGAACATTCGGGATATCCACCCCGTTAATCCGAATTGTTAGAATTGTGTTCCCAAGATCCCCATATTTTACAGGCATAACCTTTCCCAACATATTGTCAAATAAGCTCCCCATAATGTGAATTGTAAGTGAATCTTTCTTTTCCTTCCCAGGTCTCTTAGAACAATATTCTCTTATAGTTTTTGCCTAAATTAGTACATCTTTCATGGCTTGAAGCAAGGACATTTTTACATACAAATTATGCAATTCTCCTAAAAGATCAAATTCTGGTTGAGGGACCCATTTACTGAAGGCTAATCATTATGGATAAGGAGGATTGGTTTGACAGGCTTGAGTAATAGTCAAATGAGAAGGAGAATATTCCACAAATGGTTGGGTTGTTTCATCCGTGACTGCTTGAGATTCTGGATTCTCATTGTCAAGATGTTCAACAATAACGTGTGATGTAGGATCATTTACTACATGACCAGATTACAGATTTATCTCATTAAACCCCGTAGTAGAAATGTTGTACAAAGGAAGGTTGAGGGTGTCTGCTTGTTGAGCGACCTTATTGTTTGGATTTGGGTTCAGAAGAATAGGAATTTGAGGCCAAAGAGGAGGATTATTGGAGGGAACATTGGAGGGCAATTGTAACTGTTGTTGTTGTCGTGTAGGTTGAGGAATTGTGTAGTAGGGGGAACAAGATTACGTCAGTCTTTAGGCCATGAAGCACCTAAATTAGGTTGAGGAAACCATAGCTGCCAAGGTGGGTATTGATAATATTGAAGCCAAAAAGGAACTTACTAAGGATTCATATTATAATATTGAAAAGACTCCTGAGACATACCTGGATTCAAGCCTAATGATCGTGGTTGCCATGGTTTTTTAGACCCCGTGAAGCATAGTTGATCTGGTTCTTCATTCACCCCCTGAAATACTTCCTTTAGTGCTATAAGAGATGGACATGCACCAGTGAAGTGACTCTGTTCAGAGATAGAATGTCTCTATAGTGTCTAGTGGGCACTCCTTCAGTGGGTGTTTCTTTCTACACCGTCGGCAGAAAATATCCATAGTTTTTTCCAACTCCATCTGTTTCTTCTTGGCATGTAATGTGTCCGTTTGGGAGGATAATGTACTTAGGATATTAGTTTTCAAATTATCTAGCAAGTTCCTAATTTCCACTTTTGTGATTCCCCCGCTTGATGCTTTCAAAGTTCGAATTCCTTGTTTATTCCTTGTGGCTCCCCTTGAACATTCAATACAAAGTTCACAGATGGTTTCAAAGTCTTCCTTAGATATATCTCCTTTACCTACTATGTTTAATAGCTCTAAATATTCTTCTCTGAAGGCCCAAAGAAAAACAATTTTCATAATATCCTTATATAGGTCATTGTGGCCAAATCTCTAGAGGGTATACTTAAAACGCTCCACATAGTCCTCCATGTTTGCATCCTCCTTCTGCATGAATTTGAAAATTTCTTCCTTAATGTCCTAGGATTTACAGTAATCCTAATATTTTTCCAGGAAAGCCTTCTTCATGTCATCCCAGGTAGAAATGGTCTTTCCTCCTAGACCCATACACCATCATAATTTTGTCCCTTTTAATGTAGCAGGGAATTTTTTTAGCTTTTGAGCATCATTGACATAGTCGTACCCTCTGCAAACGATATCATACTCGAATAGGAAAGTGTCTAGTCCTCCATGGAAATCCCATGGAAGTTTGATAGTGTTGTCAGTGGAATAGGCTTCATTGGTGCATCACCCATAATTTCCCCAATTGGGAATTCAATTGAAGATGTCGCGGGAGCCATAAATATCCTCCAGTACTCACTTGGAACTTCAATAGGTTCTTGATGTGTAACAACTGGTGGTTGTGAATGTTTAACATCACTCCCTTGATCGTGAGGCGAAGAAAATCCTATGGGTGTTCCTTCTTCAATTCCTGACTAGAGTTCTTCTTCTAACCCTTTACTGGAAACATCCTCCCTGTCTGATACTAGAGGAAGTGTCTATGCTTTCTCTGATGCCCTACTTCCTAGAGCTGTTGAAAGGGATACTTTTACCTTTGGAGGCTTTATAGGTTATTCCATAGAATGCCCTTCGAATCTTGTGTGAACCTTCACCCTAGCAGCAGCTCGCGAAGAGGCTTTTGATGTAGCTTTTGTGATCATTTCCTGGATATAGGTATTCCTCCCGAAATCCTTCCTTCCTTGCCTCTAGGGTCCTCCTCTACCCCTTTTATTCGAACCCTTGTTAATACATTTATTGGAAGAAAACACTAAAAATCTTACAACTCAAGACCTGGAGCAGGGCGAAAAACTCTTTTCCCTCACCATGAGAAGAGGAAGATTTGAAAACAATAAATCAGTAGAAAGAAAAATAAAGCTCAGGAACTAGAGCAGGGTGAGAAAACTCTCCCGTCCCCAGGACGAGAGAGTGGCGCCTATGTAAAATTGAAAATAAAACAAAAGGAAAAACCAAAGGATGCGAAGGCTCAGGATTTGGAGTAGGTTAAAATTCCCCCCCCCCCCAACCCCCCCAAAAAAAAATGGAGATTGGTTTCTAAGAAATCAACAAAACAAAAAGCAATCAAAAAGAAAAGAGAACATAACACCATGCTCAGGACTTAGAGCAGAGTAACCAATTCCCTCCCAAAGACAAGAGATTGATCCGTAGATCAATTCAGATCATGTTCTTGCACCTTGTTAGCCTCCCCGGAAACGACACAAAAATGTTGGTGTTCGGGTGTGAATAGCTATTCAACCTTTATCCACATTTAATTCATCAATCTAGGTGCATACATTAATTTAAGGTAACACACAAAATATATGCAGGTAGCAATGACACAATCAATCATCAATCTTAGATTCAATAACTGAGTTAATGAAAGAAACACTGTGATAGTAAATAAGAATAAATTGTAGAACTATAAAAAGCATTCACAACAATTAATTAAAGGACTATAACAACAATCGAAATAAACCAACACAAGTGAAATAACAACACACAAAAATAATGCAACACCTGATCAAAAGAGTGGACCCAACTCATTGACTAGGGTTGCGGTGGATTCACAGCTTCTAGAGAGAACAAAAAAATAACTTGCATCCAATTAATTAATCAGTATTTTGTTACAATCTCCATCTCTTGCATGGGTAACCCCGATTCACAGAATTGAAACCCTTCTTATACAATACATAGAGAAAACTATCTCTCAATATGGAAGCTAATGTATATCATTATACAATCATTGAAATGGCCAATCAGTTGTTGAGACAAAGACAAGAAAGGTCTGGAATAGGCCTAAAATCCATTATGTTGTTACAGTGCTGGCCAAAATGGTGCTGGAAGCTTGGAATTACTTCTGTGATTTGCATCCGTAACCTTTGATCACCGGATCTGTGGACATGTCAAGATTAGTAACTTGCATAGGTAAAATCACCATGACTATTACTTCATTAATTAAATATTTCAAGAAGACAATGGAAGAGGGTTTACCTTATGCATTTAGAATGATTAGTGAATATAAATGATACAAAAGGAATGAGAGAGAGAGTGAAAATGGAGGGAAAATGTATGCAAATTTGGCAACCAACATCGCCTTCTAGGATATAGACATTACCTAGAGTTCTAGTTCTATTGGTTATGGTATTACTTGTTTCCAAAATTTTTACATACAATTCTCTGATCTAAAAATAAATTCATGCCCTTGATCACACATTTTACTAATGCTTAACAAATTATGTCTTATCCCATCAACAAATCATACATTCTTAGCCTTGAACCTTTCTTTAAAAAACACATATCCTTTTCCTTTAGTAGTAGCATGTGAGTTATTGCCAAAAGTTACATTCTTTTCTTCCTTAATTTAATTATAAGAAACAAACATATCTATGTCACTTGTCATATGCTTTGAGCAACCATAGTCAATGTACCACAGATTCTCTTGATCTCCTACATACAATGCTACACCACAATTTCTAGAGGAAGAATTTTTCTTTTTCCACACTTTGGGAGGTTCTATATTTTGCTCCTATTGATAAGATGAATTCATCCTTCGTATGCATTTAGTTTCTACATGATGAAATTATTGCAAATAGAACAATCAACTTCATTCTGAAGAGGGGATAAGGCAATAAAGAAGACTTCTTTGTCATGTTTCCATTAAGTTGTTTTATTGCTTCTCTAGGCATAATTGTTTTATAAGCAACACAATGAACTACCTTGTGACCAAAATTGTGACAAGTGAAGCATTGGCTATTCAACTAAGAGTACCTGGGAGGATAATACCTTTTTGAGTAGTTTTCCCTTTGTTCATGGAAAGGTTTCTTTTCCTAAGAATAGTTTGACCCTTCATTCTTTTCCTGAGTCCTATAATTATGATGATTTCTTCCTTTTACTGTGTTGACATAACTTTTTTTTACATGTTTCAACAGATTTGATAGGTTTTAATGTTTCACCATTTTGATTTGGATTGTATCCAAGACCTGTCTTGATTAGTAGATAATGTTGAACTTTAATGATTTCTTTTAAAGTTTCAGATCCTTCATAAAATCTAAGATTTAGAGCTTTTGTTTTCTCAAGTTCCTTTCTTAGGCCCACAATTTCAAGTTCTAATCTTTCACAATGCTTTTCCCTTTCTTGGACTTATTTCTTCAAATATTCTTCTACTAATTTAGCTTCTTCTAAAGAAATACCCAGCTTAGTTGTTTCTTTAATAGGGGTGTTTTATTTATACATATTGATTTATGTTTCTTGATTCTCATTTATGACCCCGAGTCTATCAATTTCTTCTAGAAAATCCATAAAGTCATTATTAGACTCTTCTACACATTATTCTTCAAATGCCATAAGTAACTGACAATCTTGATTTGGTCCATCATTCTCATTTTTGGAATAATATTCACTATCTTCATGAGTATAAAATCATTTCTTGCTAGAACAACTTCTTTTAACATTCTTCTTTGAAACATTATTTCCTTTTTCATGATTTCCCTTATAAGGATACTTAGTGGTATAGTGGCCTAATCTTCCATAGGAAAAGAATTTGAAAGGAAGCTTACCTTTGAACCTTCTAGTTCCTACTTGAAGCTTCTTCACAAAATTCGCTTCTTCTTCATCTAAAATGTAGCTTGTTTCACTACACTCTTCTTTTTCTTTCCCTCTATTTCTAGCTTTGAATGTTGCTTCTCTAATACTTGATGTATCCCCTTTTCTCATCTCATAACCTTTCAAGATCCCATGGAGTCGTTCAATATTGAGATTCTTCAAATCTTGCATTTCCTCAATGGTGAAGACTTTGGAATCAAACATTGCGGCTAGAGATCTCAAAATATTTTCAACAACATTAGTATCCTTTATTTCTTCATCGAGATTTTTCATTTAGTTAATAATCTTGTTTCCTCTAAGGAAATATCTTTTAATTCTTTCAACATCATGTATTCAAGGAGTCTCATACTAAATTCTATATGTTTGAAGTTTAACACTTTTTACCTTAGTGTCACCTTCATAGCTTTAGACAAGCTTATCCCATATTTCCTTTGCAATATTCAAATGCATAACTTTCACAAACTCATATTTGACCAAATTTCCCAAGATAGCATTTACAACCTTTGCATTGATCTCATATTGCTTCTTCCCTACATCATCTAGGGCAATGGATGTTGGGTATTGATATCCGCCTTCAACAATTTCCCATACATCAACTCCTAGTCCCTTATATTACACTCTCATTTTGATGTTCCAAAATATGAATTTAGTTATGTTAAAAAAAGGTGGCCTGATAAAAGATACTCCCTCTTGACTACTCATATTGATAGATCTCATTTTAAGTGATAAAGATTCTTCTGAGGGACTTTCTGGATACCAATTGTTAGGGAAAATAGTGACGGGGGGGGTGGGGGGTGTGGAATCAGTTATTTTTTAATTCACTTTAACTTTCAATTTCGCAATCATAATATTTTACACTATTGTTATTCATGTAACATGCGTGTGTACATGACTCTAGTGAATGAAAATAACATATATCTAGTTTCCTTAATTTGTCATATTTTTCATCCATGAGTTAACATAACCATCGCATTATTAATTCACTCACCACCTAGAATGCAGTAAAGAACAGATAAATCACATCACATAAGAAACACAGATATAACACCATGATTTTATGTGGAAACCTAATGTGGGAGAAAAATATCGTTGTTGTCATGTTTATCTTCTTTATTATTATATAAATAAAATATTCATTACTTCATGTACTGGTGCAGACTCTTACCAGCACACGGGAACCCACCCATAGGAGGCTATAACCTCCACTCATTCTATAGCTACCACAGGAAGGGAGCTACAACCCCCTAGCCTTATTTACCGACTCCTACCGAAAGGGAGCTCCCAACCCCTCACTGGAGACTGCAAGCCTCGGCACCTTGTGGAACACATTTCAGAATGTTTCATATTGGATCCAACTATCAAACAATCTTCAAACAACCTACAGGTCACTTTTCATATTGGGCCCATGTCAACAACAATCCCAAACCAAAATGCCAAGTTGAAATACTAAATCTCAAAATCTGAATCACTAAAGCACTATAAACCAACTGAATCAATGAAGTATCAAACCATTAAATGTTGAAGAAAAAAAATCATTGAACTGAACCTCAACCAACAATTCTAATTAGATCAAATCAATGAAAAACCAATATAATCAACACTGTCATATACAGATAGACATCATTCACAGAAAGAAACAGATAGAACATAACTTGTCATCATTAAGCAACACTACAAACTCTGACCAAATATTAACTTCAAAATATATAGTGCCTATTTTGAAGTATCATACTGGTTATACTTCAAAACTAAATCACTGAATCACTATGAGTTACTATCATACTGAGTAACTGTGGTAAATTAATAACACATCAACATCCTCCAGCATCATCACTAACCAATATTACAATCCACAATGAAATCAACCGAGCCAACATTCCTAGATACAGACCATGCATAGCAAGACAACATTAACATATAACAACAAATAAAACAGATATCATCAACTTTCATCATCAGGTAGGAATTGAAAAACCCTAGTACATATATATGAATTCCATAAAATAGATCCATGTGTATACGCAACTGCCATGCATAACACCCACATATATATACCAACATACTGAATAAAATATCACATAATTTATACACAATTGTTCTTAACCAGATCTGAATGTTTACGCAGCCTTACAGAAGAAAAACAATGTACATATATTTAAACCACTTAAGCAAATATACGATGCAAAGCACAATCATACTTTCTGAAAATTTTACTGTTAAATCATGGATCCTTCAAACAAATTCAAATAGATCTTGCATCATTCAAAGATACACACATTAGAAAAGTATAATCATTAGTACTTAATGCACTTTCAGATCATCCATATCTAAGTCTTCTCCTTTCTCCTTTCTCCTTGGTGCACACATGTTTCAAATTGGATCATACATGAAAGACTATTAATTTTCACACCCAACACCTTGATCCCCTTCTCCTTATATCAATTTTTACTTTGTCAATACCTTAGGTAAATACTTTGGTAAAGTTGATGGTATTCATTGATGGGATCAAATAGACATTACCGCTTCAATTACTATGGGAAATTACCATGCTAATGACCCTTGGTATCTATATTTTCATGGTTTAGATTATGTAAGTGAATTTTTCTCACAATACCTATGTATGTACATGACTCTACTTCACAGGAACCACGTATACGTTTCATTCTTTACATTTTTCATCCACCTGTAACTAAACTGTCATTTCTCTGTCCATATCCTTTGTAACTTCTATACCAATAGTCTTGATATCATATTATCACCATGTTGACATCAAGAACATATGTATTAAAAAAGTTGCTAACAAAGACAACACATCATCCATAATTCCAAGAGACAGTGGTTGTTCAAATCACATCACTCGAGACAAAAGTAAATCCTTGTTATTAAGAGAAGATAGGAAAGAAAGTGTCACATTTGGAAATAATGCACCAGCTCAAATAAAAACAATAGCAATTATCAACTTAAATGAGAAGACCAAAGCTCATAATGTCTTATATGTGGATGGCCTAAAGCACAATATGCTAAGTGTGATACAAATGTATGATTATGGTTATGACGTAACATTTCAGTCTAAAGGTTGTGAAATAAGGAAAGTTGAGAATGCTAAATTATTATGGAAAGAAAGCAGGGCTCATAGTAATGTGTATGTGTACGTCTTTGACGATTCCAAAGTAAAGTGTTGCTTAAGCAAGTTAGAAAAATGTAATTATGGCATACAAGAAAGGGTCATGTGAACTATAACAATCTAGTGAAAATAAAAAGGTAAGAGGCAATAAGAGGCATGCCAAAGCTATCAAACCCAATAGCTCCACATGTGAATCATGAAAATTTGAAAAACAGTCAAGGGTACATTTCAAGATAAAAGAGATCCATCATGTAGACCCCAAAGCTAGTTCACACAAATAATTTGTGGCCCTAGAAGACCACAGAGCCTAAGAGGAGAGATATTTCATTCTATTCATTGGTCCAAGAGGCTCATTCTACAACCCAGTATAAGAAAGATGTGTAATTTCGTTCGTGCTCAACATTGGGTTGTCACATGTCTCTTCTATAT